>JABUQX010094363.1:20000-38489 GCA_015478945.1 Trachelipus rathkii
TATATATAAAATGTGAAAAATGCAATTAAAGGATTAAAGCAATAATTTTAGAAGTGATTTATATGAAATGGTAATTGATTGAAAAGGAAATAAAGTTTATATTAATCATAAATATTTCTTTCACTAGTCAAAAAAATCACACACACACCTACAAACACCTACTTACATATATATATATATATATATATATATATATATATATATATATATAAAATTGCAGCATTCCTAAGGAACAATATCTTTAAGAAAAAATTAACACCAAAGAAAATACTAAAATTCATACTTGTAAACGTTTCGTATTGAACATCAAGCATCCTCTATATACTTATGCATAATATAAAATAAATCTAAAAAAAACGAACATTTTATATATTAATCCAATTATAAGATTAGTGAATGTAGTTAAATGTAAAAATATAAAACAAAATTTCAAATAAGTAAAAAGATTGTGTGAAATGTTACAGGTTCAATATCGTTCGGGAGAAAAATAAAAAGAAAAAAAAAAAGAAAAAAAAAAAAAAAAAAAAAAAAAAAAAAAAAAAAAGAGAGAGAGAGAGAGAGAGAGAGAGAGAGAGAGAGAGAGAGAGAGAGAGAGAGAGAGAGAGAGAGAGAGAGAGAGAGTTCAGGTAATGTGAAGTGACAAAAAAAAAGGGTTTAAATGTTTTTACGTATGAAGATTTATAAATTTTCAATATTTATAGAAGTTGCGAAGAGATATAGGGTGTTTTGTAAGATCCAAGTGATCTCTGATCACTGAATTCTCTGGTTGAGAGATGTGGAGATTAGCTAGAAAGGAAATTGCCATGTGCTTGAAGGCTCGCATCTTCAGCTGTAGGCTAGTTTGGATTACATAATTGACGTTACAGTGGCCACATTTATTTATAAACCATGTCAAAGTTTCAGCTCATAGAAATGCTTTCTTTGGTTTTAAAAAATGTTCCTATTGAGTCGTTATAGATAAAAGATACAAGATATTTATATTGAGGAAAGTTTTTCTTTACGATATTTCTAAAACGAAAGGGAAGAGCATTGGTAAGAGGTGTAATGTAAACGCACATCGTTTGTAGAACATTTAGGTTGGCATATGTTATCGAGAAAAGAAGAAACTAGTTTATAAAAAATGTTAGTAGGAAATAGGTTAAAATTCGAAAACTTTCGTAAAAAGGAGATTTCTTCATAGAAAAACTTCAAGCAGAACAAATATGAAAATCTCTGTATATATATATATATATATATATATATATATATATACGCTAACTATATATATATATAACTAACTATATATATATATACATATATATATATATATATATATATAACATATATATATATATATATATACCTACCTCTCTATATACTATATGTATGCTATGCTGCTGTGTATAGCCATCTTATTTATGTATCATATATGTATAGTATGTAATATGGCAATAATATAATAACTTTATGTAATATCTTTATAATAATAATAATAATATAATAATATTATATATACATATATAATAATATATATAATATATATATATAATATATAATAATAATAATAATATAATAATAATAATAATAATAATAATAATAACCAATAATAATAACCAATAATAATATATATATATGTATAATAATAACTATATAACAATGTATATTTAACGTACAACGCCAATAATAATATGTATCATAGCACATATGCTTCTTAGCTATACTCAACTGTAACAACATATATCAACAATATGTGCATAATAATATATATATGCTTAATAATAATATAATATATATATAATAATAACAAATTAATTTGTGTTTGAATTTACAGTTGTTTATAGAATATAATTATAACATATATATATATATATATATATATATATATCTTCTGTATATATATAATAACATAATAATAATATATATATATATATATATATAATATGTATATATATATATAATAACATATAATAATATAATAACTGTATATATATATATATATAATAATATATATATAATAATTATATATATATAGTATATAATAATATAACATATATATATATATATTAATATATAATATATATATATATATATAACTCATATCTGTACTATGTACGAAGGGCCAGGCATGTAACTAGAAAACTATAGCATCTACAGTTAAATAAATAACATTTTTGATTTCAGCAAGTAATTTAATTGACACATGAAAAGAAAAATTATTTTATTCTAATATTTGTAATAACACCTTAAATATTAGTATAATCTTAGACCTAGCAAGTCTACGCTGTGATTGACCTTGAATCCCCTGCATTAGTTCACGATAGCAAAAGTTGCCAAATACAATTTTATTTTTACGCTTTGGAGAAAAATGTTATTTTTCTTTTTATATCCTTTTGTAGGGGGTTCGAGCCAACGGAGGGACAGAGGGGGACGAAGTCCCCGTCATCCCATTGGGCTGAAACCCTCTATCCATCTTTAATTTTTACCCTTCGGGTATTCTTTAGTTATAAAGAAAAAAATTCAACATTTGGCAACTTTGCGCGCTCCCTCTGACTACTCCAGCTTCTTCGTAGTCTCAAAAAACTCAATTTTTGCAACATTTTTCACCTGTGCAAGTTTTAAAAGCTTTTTTTTTTTTTACTACTTACAGGGGCAAGAAAGGAAATGATATTTATTTTAGTTCAACTGTTATAGTTTTTAGTTACATGCCTGGCCTCTTCGGGATGCTGACCTATATATATATATAATAACTATATATATAACATATACATATATATATATGCTATATATATTATATAATATATATATATCATATACCTGCTATGTATATATATTTACTAATAATATGCTGTATATAGTATATATAGCAGCAATAACAACCTTCCATACATATGCTATAGATATAATATATAATAATAACCATATGCGCATAATAATAACTATCTTACTGCCATATATATGCTGCTATGCTTCCTGTATGCTGCTGCTCAACTGTATAATATATAACATTGCCCCCTGGAAGGCCTATATTTGGCCTGCTGAATGGCCTTGTTACTACTTATAGGCCAAATCCTAGATACGCAGGCAATGATATTTTTCGTACTTTTTTATAAACTTCTGACACCTTTGCAATACTATTTTACTTAAGCTAGGCTATGAATAGCGTGAGGCTTTTGATCTTGAGTTCGATTTTTTTAAAAAGGCATTTCTATTACGCATTATTTTGTTCACTAATTTTATTAAAGGAAACTTGTTTAAGACAAACTTATGAATTTACCAATGTCAATATTTAGTACAATAATAATAATAATAATAATAATAATAATAATAATAATAATAATAATAATAATAATAATAATAATAATAATAATAATAATAATAATAATAATAATAATAATAATAATAATAATAAGGTCAGAGTGTCTAAAGCTGACATCATGTAACTTGAGAACGGCAGCACCTACAGTAAAAAAAATATATTTGGAATCAGCGGAAAACTTTGTTGTTTTTTTTTTTGCAATTATTCATCGGAAATATTTGAAAAACAAATTATTTTCCCCATTTAGGGGGAGCTCGAGCGCGAGGGACAGAGGGGGCGAAATCCCCATCGTCCCACCCGGGAGACCGAAGACTGACTCCACCATCTTTTGCGGTTTACCCTATGGTATTCATTTAGTTAAAAAGAATAATTTTTACTTCCTTTACACTTTGGTATTACTTTAACTAAAAGAATACCACTAAATGGGGAAATTTTTTAAATATTTCCGACGAATAAATGAAAAAAACAAGAAAAAACAAAAACCATTCTTAAAATTTTCCGCTGAGTCCAAATCAGAACTGTAGGTTGCTGCCTTTCTCGAGTTACATGATATCTATTATATATATATATATATATATATATACATATATATATATATATATATATATATATATATATATATATATACTAACTGTGGCTTATATATATATATATATATATATATATAAAGAACATTTTTAAAATAATTTTGCTTCAGTACGTTAATTATAAATCTCTAGCAACATTTTAGTACGTTTTATGTTCAAGTACTTTTTATTGCCTGCTTATCTAAGAAATTGCCAGATATATATATATATATATATATATATATATATATATATATATATATATATATATATATATATAATATATATACTATATATATATATATATATATATATATATATATATATATATATATATATATATATTTTATATGCAAACCTATAAATAAATATCGATTGTATGAATTCGAATACAATTCATAAAATTGAAGTGAAAATGCCTAAAGTCAAATCGAAACTTTATTATTAAAGCAGCTTCACACCTCTAAAAATATTAAAAAAAAAAAAAAAAAGGTTCAAATCTATGTAAACTAACAAACTCATAACCTTTACTTAACTTATATATAGTTTAGATCTATTTAAACTAACTAAACTGTAACAACCTTTTTACTTAACGTATATATATAATGTAATTTATTTTCATATTTATTAATTTCACTCAAATTGTTTAAAAAAAAACAAAAAAAAAACACGCATGTGGCAACAAGAGATCTTTCAAGATTTTATTCATTATGTAGATTTAAAAAAAAAAATTGGCTTGAGCGTAACTGGAAGGGGATAATCGACATGAGCCTTCATATATTATATATATATATATTCATCGATCAGCAACATATGCTGCTGTATGCTATATAACTATATAACTGCTGCTATATATGCTAACTAATATATACTTATATATACCGCTGCTATGCTACTTCTGCTCTTTGCTATATATGGTAATAGTCCCGTTTGAGGGTAATGTATCAACATCGATATTTTAGAAAAGATAATCGATTTTTAATATTGCCTTCTAGGAGAGTTCGCATTTCATTTGAATTATACAGAATGTGTTTGAATGCATGCAAATCGATAAAATAAAAATAAAACAAAAGTAATTGATCTTACGTTTTACATAAATATAAAAAATATTGGCTTTCCCTTGAATTATATACATAATAACATATATATATATATATACCAACATATACTGTATATATATATATATATAACTATTAACATATAATATATATATATATATATCTTTATATATATATATATATATATATAGTTAATCACTCACTTAATTAATTTTAAGGTGTTTTTAATTTTTTTTTTTTAGGTTAGGTTAGGTTAGGTTAAGTTAAGTAGGTTGGTATGGTTACGTTAAACGGAACTCTAAAACCTAAAACAAAAACTAAAGAAAAATATCTGAAATAAATGTACCCCTGTATATGTATATATATATATATAATATACTGTATATATATGCTAACTATATGTATATATATGTATATAATAATATAATAATATGTATATATATGTAATAATATATTTAATAACGCTATATATGCTATTATTAATAATATAATATATATATATATATATATATATAATATATATAATATAGCATAATAATAATAATAATAACTAATAACCAATAATATACAACATAACATTGCTAATAATAATTACATTGCTATATAATAATAATAATAATAACACTAATAATAACTAATAATATATATAATAATAATATAATAATATAATATATATATTATAACTATATAATAATAATAATATGGCTTCAATATTTCACGAGAAAAGACCTTGCATTACGTTCTGCGATTTCTCCATAATATATAATAATAATAATATATATATATATATATATATATATACGCAATTTATATGCCTAGCCGTGTACAGCCGCATTTGCCTATATACTTTTATGTTCTTATATTACTTATTCCATATATATATATATATATATAGTACTCTTTTCATGTTAAAAAATAATATTAACAAGGGTCAATGATTTCTTTTCAGACCATGGATAACAAGACTGCAGAAAGGCTTGTTATGAGGGGTAGAATTGTCAGTCTATACGAGTTAGGGATACCTAAGCGTCAAATAGCAAGGGAACTAGGTATTGACATTAGCACTGTGCGGAGATGGGCTAGAAGACATGAAGAAGAAGGCGAGTACCGTGACCGTCCTCATACAGGTCGCACTCGAATAACCAGTCAGGAGGAAGATAGGGCAATCGTTGACTTTGCTCAACGTCATCCATTCACAAATTCTGCAATCGTCCGGAGAGAATTAAATCTAGATGCATCACATTCTACCATCCGAAGGCGAATCCATGAATCAGGAATACATCACCGTAGACCAGCTCTAAAACCACAACTAACAGACGATCACAAGTTAGCAAGGCTAGCCTTTGCTAACGCATACATTCAAAAGGATATTGAGTATTGGTCGACGGTAATATTCACTGACGAAAAAACATTTTGCTCAAGTGACCACGGCAGCATACACCTTTGGAGACCAAATAAAACTAGATATGACCCAGCTTATATATACGAAGAGAGAAAAAGCGGCCACGTCACCTGCAACATGTGGGGGTGGATTAACTTTTATACAGCTGGTGAGCTAAGCCACATACATGGGAGATTTACTTCCGATGTATATCTTGAAATTCTTGAGGAGGTTTTTATGCCCTCTGTTAGAGCATATCTATTTCCTGACCCACAAAAGATTGTATATGTTCACGATAATAGTCCAATTCATAGAGCAAGACGGGTTCAGGAGTGGTTTGCCGAAAATGAACACATGATTGAAGTTCTCGCATGGCCAAGTAAAGCCTGCGATCTGAACCCGATCGAAAATGTGTGGGCATCAATCGTAAGAGACTGGGATCCCCAAGAAGAAAGAAATAGAAGAACTATGGAAGATCATGCTCGCAGATCTTGGGAATATGTGAGAAGAAATTACACGACAATGGAGAATGCAATTTCATCACTACCAAGACGATTACAAGCTGTCATTGACGCGGAAGGTGGATGGACGAAATATTAAATATATATATATATATATATATATATATATATATATATATATATATATATATATATATATATATATATATATATATATATATATTTATTTATATTTATATTTTTTTTTATATTATGTTTATGTTTATGTTTATGTATTTATGTTTATATATTTATGTTTATATATTTATGTTTGTATATTTACGTTTGTATATTTACGTTTGTATATTTACGTTTGTATATTTACGTTTGTATATTTACGTTTGTATATTTACGTTTGTATATTTATGTTTGTTTATTTATGTTTGTATATTTATGTTTGTATGTTTATGTCTGTATGTTTATGTCTGTATGTTTATGTTTGTATATTTATATGTTTATTAATATATATATATATATATATATATATATATATATATATACTGCTATGCTGCTATATATATATATGTATGTATATATATGTATATAATAATATATGTGTATATGTCCCAGTCAACCAATAATATATATATATATACCAATATATTGCTAATATTGTATTTATTCAATATATTATAAGTCCAAAATCAATATATCAATATGTATATATAATAATAACCATATAATAATAATAATATATAATAACAATAATATATATAATATAATATAATAATATAAATAATATATATATATATAACAATAATAATAAATAACAATAATAATAATACAAAATATAACATATATATATATATATATCTTCTTTCTTTACAATTTTAATAATAATATATATATATATATATCACTGAAAAAGTTAAACCAGTCTACAACTATTTTTGGATATTCCTACAATTTACTTCAAACGTAACAAGCATTATTTTGGTAATAGAATATAGGATCTGTTGCATCGAGAATCCACGATACTACAAATTTTGTAAAAGAACGATACCCATCGTTGCTGTGTGCATACTGAGCCGATTGCAAATGTTATTCAAAAAACGACATTTACTATTTGTTATTTGAGTCCAACAACATTTGTCCCATGATATATTAGCTTAGGTTAATACAACCGAACATAACGTAGCCATACGAAACCTAGGATCCTCTATACTTCGATTGTTAGGTGTAAATTAATTAGTTTGTTAGAGAGAGAGAGAGAGAGAGAGAGAGAGAGAGAGAGAGAGAGAGAGAGAGAGAGAGACACACACACACACACACACACACATATATATATATATATATATATATATATATATATATATATATATATATATATATATATATATATATATATATATATATATATATATATATATATACTCTATTTTTTTTATATATATATATATCAGTGATATGCAGCTGGAGCCACTAGATTTTGTCTAAGATAGAAGGAGTATGACACGAAGCGAGATATTTGAAAATGGAAGCTCAATGGAGTATCTCAAGCTTTCAAATTGATTTCCTTTTACATAGTTTATCCCTATTTTGCCAAGAGGAACGAAATTATAAAAAATTATATTTATTTCTTTATATATATCGCCTACTTCTATAGATAATGAGGGAAATATATAACATCAAAGTGTCTATATAAAAAATAATTTAATGAATCTTTTCACTAGTCGTTCAGCAGAAATGTCAAATGAAATGAGAAGTCGTAACATAAGATATAGTTGAACAATGTTTTTAAAAAGAAACTATTATAAAATTACAGGTTTATAATTGTCTCATTTCACTGTATCTTTAAACGTTCCTATTTCTTTCACTTTGTTTGATGCATGAATATTCGTTCTACCTATATATTACCTATAAAATATTGTTACTAGTTAAAGACTACATTCATTAGGAACAATTTGCAATGATTTCCCATGTTGATTAACAGAGGGAAAATGGTTTGAAGGATCAATAGTGCTTGCACTCGTCTCTGAATACAATATTGCTTGTTGCGATTTATGCAATGCAAAATATTTACTGCCCCCTCCTTCAGAACACTATTTTATATGTATTAAAATGTTAATTGCTAAAATATTCACTATATTTTACAACATAAAACGTAAATACTGCTTTTTTTAATTACATTTCTCGTAATAACTGACGACAACAGTTTTAACACGTGCTTCATTTTCATCTTCTGTTAAATTAAACCTTTTCATGCACACTTGAAAGTTGATACCGAAACCTCTAATCATTAAAAGATAATTATTTTTTTAATTAATCTTTAATAAAATGAGTAATAACTACTTGATTTGATTTTCAATTTGAAATCCATTTCTCATTATGGCGGAGAGCGAAACCAGTTGCGATGCTATTATCACTGGCCAACAAAGATTTTGCGGCAAAACATTTGAAGGTCATTTTATAGGTAACCTGTTGCCCTGATTCCGAATATGACCTCCGTTTTCCTAGATTGGCTCTAGTTTTTGAGAAACAGGGTGGTCACAAAAATACATTAATAACAACAATAGTTTGTAACGTAATTCACAATAAAAAACACGAAGATATATGTCAAATTATTAATGCAGAGTAAGAGTAAATACTTTTTCTACATAAATGCTAATGGGTCAAAACATTCAATTCAGTACAATGAAATCACAATTAATGCATTACAAATCGCTGTCTATATGATTGTCTTCTGTGTGCAGAATGTGGACAATCACGTTGAAGGCTTCAACAATAGTCTGCCATCATGTGTGTATCCCATCTTCCTTGGTATCTTTCTTCCATCACCTTGATATCTTGATGGAACCTCTCCCCCTTGTTCCTCACTATAACATCTAGATTATCCGGAAACCGACCTAAGTGACTATGTAGAAAGTGAACTTTTATGCTCATATTAGCATTTAAATTTTTGAAGTCTGAAAGCATTTTCTGTACGAGTTCTACATAGTTGGCAGATTTATGGTTGCCCAAAAAGTTCTGAACAACCAAGACAAAACTTTTCCAGGCAGATGCTTCAATATCAGTCATGGAATTTATGAAATTGTCATCCTTGATGATTTGGCAAATTTGAGGGCCGCTAAAGATTCCAGCTTTGAGTTTCTCCATACTCAACCCTGGAAAAAATTTGCAAATATATTTGAAACATTCACCATCTTTGTCTAGGGCCCTAACAAATTGCTTCATCAGTCCTAGTTTGATGTGGAGTGGTGGGAAAATAATTTTTCCCCTGTCAACCAGTAGTTCGTTAATGATATTTGATGTAACAGTCATATTTTTCCTAGCAGGCCATACAACTTTTTTCCAGTGGTCTTCTTTAGCCCAACTATCCCACAAGCATATGAAACAAGGGTACTTAGTATATCCGCTTTGCTTCCCAAGTAAGATGTTGACCATCTTCAAATCAACGCATATAGACCACTGGTGTTCATTATATCTAAGCTTCTGCAAGATCATTCTTATATTTTCATATTCCTCTTTCAGTTTTGTTGAGTGACCTATTGGAATCGATGTATAACTATTGATATTGTTCAATAAAACACACTTCAGCTTCTCGTTGAACTATCCATAAACAATCACCAATTTTCTGGTCGGTATTTAGGTAACCCCATTTGGAGTAGGAGTCCAGGGATGTTCCTACAGTATACTAGGTCTTCTTCTTCAATGAAATATGGAAGAAGTACTACCTCTCTTGTCCGAAAAAAAGTTATTTTACATTCGGCCTTGAGACAGTTCTTTTCACTTAGTCTAGATGCTAAAAGCTCAGAATCTTGCTTGGAGAGACTTAACTCTCGTACTAAATCATTGATCTCTTCCTGGGAGAACTGTTGCTGTGTAGAAGTACTTTCTTCATATTCACTACCACTATCTGCACGTGTGCACACCAAATCCTGGATATCTTCTTCATCAGACAATGCTAGGTCTGGGAGTGTAGTGAACACTGGGATGAGGACATCGTCGGAGTGTGGTACAGGTCGCCTTGCTGATTCCAAATCCGGATACTCAAATTTACGTTTCTTGTAACGGTTGATACCTTTCACATTAACCAAACAAAAATAACAGTCACTGTGGTGATTCCTTGGCTCCCGCCATACCATAGGCACACCAAATTTTAAACCTTTTCTTCGTCCATTTTTCCACTGACGTAGATTTTCGACACACATTTTACAGACCATATGGGGAGCCCAAGACTTATCTTGGTCGAGTTTCATTCCAAAGTATGCCAGATATGCTTGCTTCACAAAGTTAGTAATATTTCTTCTTTGGTTCTCCTGGCAATATTCACCACAGATGTAGCAGAATACATTGGGGTTATTCAAACAGGCTCTTTGCGGAGTCGTAAAATAAATTTTTGAATCGAAAAATAAGCATATATAAAGTAAAACTAAAGAAATAAAGGCTTGAAATATTGCTGTAAATCTGCATTAAAAAGATAATAGAGTATATCTGGAACACCCTGTATCTCAAGAACTAAAGCCAATCTTGGAAAACTAATAATGTCATTTCTGAAATCAGCACACCCGATATACTATAAATTTGATAAAATACGATGAGCAAAAATAATTTTTTTTTTTTGTTGGCCAGTGTTGATTGCGGAGACTGCATTCGACCAACTTGTTTGGCAACTACACAAAATTGCTTTATATATATATATATATATATATATATATATATATATAACTATATATATATATAACATATATATATATATATATATATATATATATATACTATATATATATATATATATATATATATATATACAACTAATATATATATATATATATATATATATATAAGCAAAAAGCAAAAATGGGCAGAGACATCTGAGAAGAAAAAAGAGTATTCTATATATATATATATATATATATATATATATATCTTTACTTTATATATAACTATATATATAGTATATAATATATATATATATAACTATATATATATATAACATAATAATAATAATATATATATATATATATATATATACCTAAATAAAAGTGGGCGGGGCCTCAGACTAAATTTTTTGAGATATTCTATATATATATATATATATATATATATATATATATATATATATATATATATATATATATATATAACCTTATATCTCTATATATATATATATAATATATATATATATATATATGCAAAAGTGGGCGGGGCCTCAAGAAAAAATAGATAAACCACTTTCGATATTTGTTATATATAGAGGTGGGTGGGAAATATCTGAAGCCGATTGTACAAACCAGATGTTATAGCCAGTATCATATGCTTTCAAAAATTTTTGAACAAAAAGACAGCTCTCATTTCATATTGCAGTGATCATTCAAAACCTGCATGCTTAGAAACAACGGAAAGTTCTTGAAAAATTGCTAAAAGATACTTAAAAATTTTGTTGATTGCACAAATTTATTGAGCCACAATGAATCAATGGCATCGGCAATAATTCCAAATGAGTGATTTGCAGTTTTTTTGAAAATAGTCAGAAAAAAGGACTAACGAGGGACTTGGGTCTACAGTATCAGCATGGAAAATTCAGTAAAAAAAAGATTCAGCATTTACTTTACTGATAAGAATCTTTTGCACCTTACCTATCTTAGTCATGCTTTAAAACCCATTCCTTGAGGATGAATATAACAGATACAAAAGTGGAAGATATTCTTAAGCAATGGATGTGCGAATATATGTTGTATAAAGGAAAGGAAAACAGTTTCCACTACTTTAAACCAATCTTCAGATTCTTCTCATTTATCAACAGAATATGGCGAAAAAAGTGATACTGAAGAAAATAGTTTTAACTTCAGTTTGAAAGCTGGTGTTCGGAATTTAAAAAGAAAAAGACTTTAAAACAGCAAAGAGAATCATTCCTGAGGAGAAAGACACATATATTAGAAAAAAAATTGAAGATGTTATAAAAGTAGAAATCAACCAATATAAAAATATGAAACTTATTAAAAATTCAGAAAGTCCCTTACAATGGTGGTCATCCAATAAAGGTATCTTTCAGCATTTGGGCGTCCTTGCTAGAAAATATTTAGGCTCGCCCCCTTTTCCCGTGGAAAAATGAAAGACTCTTCAAATTGGAGGATAATTTATTCTCCCTAAAAAATTGGCGGATGCTCTCGAAACTAAGAATGTTAATGTATTTGCACTACAATTTAAGTCATGCTTTGACTACAAATAATAATGATAATTTTGCTTCAAGATCTTACTTTTAGTAAATTAAGGAAATTTTTTTTTTTAACAAAAAATGACAAAATTGTTCATTTATTTTAAGATTTTTAAATATTGCTATTATTTTTCAGTGGTTAAATAAATAAAAGATAATTAACTAATTATTTCTTTAGCAAAGATAAAATATAAGAGAATTCTATAACATTAATTTATAAGGTTTTAAATATCTAAAATTAGTTGATTTAGCAAAATCAAGCATATATATATATATAACATATAGCTTATAACATATGCTACTCGCCTACTATATATATATATATATATATATATATATATATATATATATATATATAAAGAATCGGAATCGGAATCGGAATCGGAATCGGAATCGGCACTTTTGACTGGTATCGGTATCGGAATCGGCATCGGCTGGAAATTTGGAATCGTCCCATCACTAATATATATATATATATATAACATCTATATATATATATACTTCTGCCCCTGGTTTCCTAACCAACATATATATATATATGCTGCTGTATATATGCTGCTGCTGCTGCTATAACCTCCATTTTCAGTTGTTTTAAATATAACAATAATAATAATAATAATAATAATAATAATAATAATAATAATAATAATAATAATAATAATAATAATAATAATAATAATAATAATAATAATAATAATAATAATAATAATAATTATAATAATAATAGTGAAATATAATTGTTACTGGTAAAAGAAAATATATTAAAATATTAAATTTATCCATCGCAGAAGAAGAAATCAAATAATTTTATAAGTGGATACAGTTCTGTATCTAAGTATATTCACATGCATATACTTATATATATATATATATATATATATATATATATAACATATATACTATATAGGTCCTGCTGCTATATATATATATATATATATATATATATAACTACTATATATATATATATATATAAATATATATATTTCTTCGAGGGGAGGCTGTGCCCCAAGGGTGACCTTCGCCTCAAAGGTCGGAAACCTAAAAGCTTAGCTCTTCGTCTCAAAGGGGAGTCCTGAGCACCAAAAGCTTAGCATTATATATCATGCCATAGCCATAAAATAACTTGGAGGGGGCTGCACCTCCATATGGAGGTCAGGGATACGCAACTTCGTCGCGAGACGAGGTTACGTAATCAAAAGAGAGGGTGGCATCAAGTTTGAAGGGGACACGATAATTAAAACTAGAGAACAAAACTCGAACGCTAACCTTGTGACTCCGTATCATATATATATATATATATATATATATATATATATATATATATATATATATATATATATATATATATATATATATATATATATATATATATATATATATATATATATATATATATATATATATAGCCAAAAAAAATTGGAGGGGATGTAGGGATACATAAGCTCGTCTACAACGAGGGTACGTCATCAAAGTACGTACACCAAGCTTGAAGGGAATACGAGGTCTCTAAGACCCCTGTTGCTGGGGACCAAGAAATTCGTTGCTATGTTCGGCCAACTTGTCCTGTAACTACCCCCATCTTGATTTGATAGGCTGTCAATTTTACAGAAAAAAACACTCTCAATAGAGCATTTCCTTCACCAAACATTACAGCAGCCCATGGAACGAAGAAATAAAAAAATTACACAGCCATGTACTATTCTAACATGTACAACAAGCTTTTCCCTCCTGCCCCTCTCCAAGACAAGTCCATTAACAAACACATCCACACTAAATTAACGAAAAAACACCCTACTAACAAGCTCGTCCACTCGAAATTTTTCTTACTGGCACGTCTTTGCTCTTGACACCATCCCTCCCTTCAGGAATATAAACATAGATTTCATATAATATTCCCTCCCCCTACTGTCAAAAATGTCTCCCCCAAATAAATGACGGCACAGGACACCTCTTGCTAAACTTCTCGATCTTAACGAACATCAGACGTAACTTTGATACACTTGCCCTGACTAATCTATGTGTCCGACCTGCTGTGGTGGCACGATACTCGGGATCTCCCGCGTCTCATAGGAGTCATAGGAGAGGAGCAGGGGCTACAAAGTAAAAGTAAAAAAAGTATATATATTATATATATATATATATATATATATATATATAATAACATATATATAATATGCTGTCGAAATATTTTTAACTTAACATGCTCCTGCTGCTATATATATATATATATATATATATATATCATGTCTTTTATCCCTGTCCATATCCATATCGCTATCGATTGCATGAATCCGAACACATTTGACAAAAATGAAAAATAAAACTGTATTGAGTCAAAATAAATCTGTATTGTAATAAAAGGGCTTCACACCTTTAAAAATATTAAAAAAAAAGTTTAAATCTATGCTACCTAACGTAACTTAAAATAACCTTACTTAACGTAACATAACCTTAACCTAACCAAACTCATATTATTATATAATTTATTTCACTTTCCATCTTTTCAATAAACAAAAAAAAAATGTTTATCTTTCTCCAAATACAAATACATATCGATTGCATGGATTCGAGCACATTTCATAAAAGTGAAATAAAAATGTGAAGTCGAGTCAAATTTAAATATAGTAATACAAAATAGCTTCACACCTTTAAAAATATTAAAAAATTTTAAATCTATGTAAACTAACATAAAACTCAAAATAACGCCACCTAACGTATCGTAACCTACTTAAACATGTTTGTTTTTATGTTTATAATTTGTATTTCATTTTGCAATACTTAAAATAAAAACATGCATGTATTTCCTTCGTGCTGACACATTTGTTCGATAACGTAGGTTTAAAAAAAATTGACTTAAGCTTAACATTAAGCAGATAACCGACATGAGCCAAAAAAAGTTATATAAATATATATATGAAAATAATTCAAACTCTTCTCATATGCGCGCGCCGCTCTACAATTTTGGCTAAATAACATACAACTATGGAAAATTGACCTCAGCTTCGTAATTTTAAGGGATAATGGACATAAGGCTATATATATATATTTCATATATATACTTATATATATATATATAGCAACAATAATATATATATATACTGCTGCTATATATAACATATAGCAACGGCCTCAGCGAAAAACGCGATGGATATATATATATGAACTTATCCTTTAAAAGGTAGTTAATCGATATATATCGAACGAACGATGTAATCGATTTTTTTTTCAAGGCAATAGTGCGTTAAGGTTGCCAATAAGTTTTTTTAATTTTTGAATGGCGGAGATGAAATTGGAAATATCGAAGGAGTCAGGGTCTCTCGGCCTCGGCGGGGGACGACGGCTCGAGCCATAAAAAAAAAGAATAAAAGAAAATTATAAAAAATTAACATAAAAATTAACATGATAAAAAAAAGCAACTTGTGGAAACTCTCGGGATCTTTCTATTGGAGTTTTAGCTAACACGTCACACTGCAGGGATGCACGAGCAGAGTTGTGCGATCTTCGATATTACGCCACTTTATGTAACTTCCTTTTATAGGATAAGTGCCTATATATATATATATATATATATATATATATATATATTTATATATATATATATATATATATATATATATATATATATATATATATATATATATATATATATATATATATATATATATATATATATATATATATATATATGCCAAACTTACCAAAGCCCTCGCATGATATCTCGAAAACTACGATATGTACAAGAAAACTAATAACATATTTGGAATCAGCGTATGAAATTTGTATGGAAAAAAAAAAAAATATATTTAAAAAAAACTTTTAGGGGGCTCGAGCTCGACGGGGGAGGACAGCTCCCCCTCCCCCTGTCGTTCACCAGTGGGTCGAGAGACCCGACCCCTTCCCTCTTGAGGTTTACCCGGGGTATTGCTTTAGTTAAAAAAAAATATATATATATATAAAAAAATTAACATATTTTCTACCCTTATTTCCATGCGCAAACGAGAGCATGTTTTTCATATAATTTACACTTAGCTTTACATTTGACAAGTCATCCAACAACATTCTTACATTTAAAACTGACTGACTCACCGAGCTCACTTTTATTCGAAAAAATTTGACGCAAATTTGTTTGTCGGCGCATAAACATAACGCTATATATTTTTATTTATAACTTATTTTAATTAAAATAACGTTTTCTTTAATAAAGGCCCACTACAATTCCAAATATGTTATTTGTTTCGTGGTACACCACGTACTTTTTACGATATGCGGAAGACTGTGGGAAGTTTCAATGTATCTTTAAATATATATAATTTTTATATATATATATATATATATATATATATATATATATATATATATATATCTTTCTTTCTTTATCTTCCTCTTTGCCCCAAGACTGGGGGTAAGGTGCGTGTCATGCATTGGCCAGCCTCTAGAAGAGCCACAATCCATATCTCAAAAACTACAACAGCTACCGGGAAAAAGAATACATTGCTGGAATCCTGGCAAAATTTTACCGAGGAAACTGTAAAAAAACAAAAAAAAAAAAAACAAAACATATCTCCGAAAACTACAAAGCTACAGAAATGAAATACATTTTGGAATCCTTGTAAAAAATTTTGGTTCGGAAAATGTAAAAAAAAAAAAAAAAAAATTAAACATAAAAATTGACTATTGGGGGAGTGCTGGGACATAGTATATATATATATTATTTGTAGGTATTACAAGGCAATTTGGGGGGCCCCGAGCCGACGGGGAACACAGGGGGACGTTTTCCATACCCCGTAAGGGGCGGAGGGAACCCCCGACACCCAAATACCACAGAGCGGGGGTTCCGGAGACCCTCCCAGGAGAAAGAACTGCGTCCCTACCTTGTAGTTACTACCCAGAGGCCAGCCTTGAACTCCTGCCATCGGTGCGGTATACCCCCTTGGGGTATTCTTTTAGTTAAAAAAAAAAAGCAAAATTTAATAGAAAGTCTATTTATTTTAACAGTAACCAATAAAGGTCTCTAAATAGGCCCTCTAATCATATTACTATAATTATTAACAATAATTTTTTATTTTTATTTTTATTTTCCTATCAAATTTTGAGGATTCAAAAATGTATTCCCTTTTCACTTCCTATGTGTAGTTTTTGAGATATAATTTTTTTAATTTTTTTTTTTTTTTTTTTTTTTTACATTTTCCACAAATTGGACCAGCATTCCAGCCATGTATACCCTTGGCTGGTAGCTGTGGTATTTTTTTGAGATATGGATGGATTTTGGCTCTTCTAGAGGCTGACCATATATATATATATATATATATATATATATATATATATATCTTTACTATATATAATATAATATATATATATATATATATACTTATATATATATATATATATATATAACTATAACTGCTGCTGCTATATATATACTGTATGCTGCTGCTGCTGCTATATATATATAGCCAACCTTATATATATTATATATATATAACCAGCCAGCTTAACATATATATGCTATATAACACCTGCTATAACAACATA
>JABUQX010094364.1:0-58478 GCA_015478945.1 Trachelipus rathkii
ATTTTATAGAAAAAAGCATAATTTTAGAAGTTAATATATAATTTTTTATTAAAACAGGTTTTCATCTAACATATGAAAATATTTGGTATAATTATAATAACAATAATTGAAATTTCATTAATAAAACGTCAAAATTTAAGAACACCTCAAACTATTAAATAAAATCGCTTTTTCTGCCTATTTTTGAAATTGCATTCAAATGTAACTACAATTATATTATTTTATATATTACATGAAATAAATAAGTTTAAAACTCAATTTTAAGTATTACCAAAATAATTTCAAATTTTTGAAAATTTAGGGTGTAAAATCGTAGCGTTTATAAGATTCTAAATTCTGAGTAAGTGAAATTTGACGAATAGAGTCGTAATGTGCTGCGAGACAGTTGAAGAATTGTCTTTGTGAGTAACAACAGGTTTCACAGAGCTAGAGTGGAGAGTATTTGGGTAGACGATAAAAATACATAATATTGTATTTCCAATTAAAAACTCCGATAACCTTGTAAGACTATCCAGTAGAGGAGCTGGAGTAATGGAGAAATTGCGCCTTTTTCTGCTTTTTTGGAAGATTCGGCATTTCAATGACACACATTCAACATTATCCGCTAAATACTAGATTTAAATCTTTGTAAAGATTTAAAAATACATTATATCTTAATTTTAATTTTATGTTCTGAACACATGTGGACTTTGTGGTGTAGAGAGTGCGTATATATTGGTATTGGGACAATTAAGCAAAAAGCGTAATTTTTAGAAGTTAAACGTAGATTTCTTTCCTTTGAGAGGCGTCTTTGGAGTCACACACTAATCGAATATTTGGTACAGACTTTCTGCTCTAAAAGGACAGAGTGAGTTTTTCATAAAAAATGTAATTTAAGTTACAGCGGCGTATTAACAATTACATATAATTACTATTTTCTTTAACTTTCGAAAATAATGAGATTTTCAAATAACATTATTTTTTCAAGAATGCTTTAACTTTGTGTTAACACATGTACCAAATTTTTCAAAATAAATTTAAAATTTAGGAGAAATCGTATTTTAGAGTTCTAATTGATTGTTGAAATTTATTTTTTAAAAGAAGCGATGAATTTGCTTGGGTCGTATCTAAAACAGGGTTCACACTCATAAGTAGAGATTATTGGTATTTAAAACAACCTTTTAAAAGTACACTAACTTTCCAGCCTAAAACTAATAATATTTAATTATTCACATATTTTACTAATTTAGACAATTCATTCTTAAGTTTTATTCATAATAATATTAATACAATGTAATTCCCTATGGAGGTTTTATATCTTAATATATTTTGATTAATTATTGAAATTTAGAAATTCTGTAACCTTTTACCAGACGTTCGTAACATTTTGTAATTGTGAAATTTAAGAAAAGCTGTAATTTTAGAAGTTAAAAGTTATAATCGTTTTTATTAAAAACATGGGTTTTTTCCACACTTGTTTTGTTACTGTATTCTTTTGTAAAGGTGTGTTGTGTTTTGCGGTGAGCATTAAGTTGAGTTTGAATATTTCATGTCTATATTTGATATTCATTTTATAGACCCTTTTTTAAATTCAACTTTAATGCTTTTTGTGAATATGTTGCATTTCAATGAACACATTATTTTCTCAAATTGGTTGTTAAAAACTCTTTTAAAGATTTCAGTAAATGATTATATTTCAATATTACTTTTAATATTTTGAGAAAAATCGTTTACTTAAGTAATTTCTAATAATTTGTAATTGTGATTGAAATATTAATGATAAAGCGTATTTTAGAATTTAAATTTTTTTATTAAACAGGTTTTCATAACTAATTTATATATTTGGGTATATTAAATAAAATATTGAATTTTCATTTAAAAACGTCAATTTAAAATACCTATTTTATACTTTTAAATTAATTTCACTTAATGTATTTGGAGGGGGGACTGTGAGTTTCGTCACGGTTTTTCTGGACTATTTATTTTTATTCTGCTGGTATACTCCGTTAAATGAATCTCTCATTTTAGAGATTTACGCGTCGAACTTTATGTCTAAAGTGGAAATTTATGATGGTAAATAATCGTACTTTTAGTAGTTCTAAATTGGTAATTGTAAATTGTCAAACATTCTTGAAGTTATATTTTTTATTAAATCTTTTACCTAATATTTGGTATATATAAAACAAATATTGAAATTTCATAATAAACGTCATAAACTAAATGGCATCTGAAGGATATTAATTTAATTTTGCTTCTGATTGTTGAAATTGTATTTCAAATAAACACATTATTTTAATTTCAATCATCCAAGAATATTACAGTCAAGAGGTAGACATTTAAGACTAGAAAATAATTTCAATGTTGATAATTTATAGGTAATCGTAATTGGTATTCAAAATTGAAATTTGGTAATGGGAAATATTTGCAAAAAAAGCGTTTTCTTCTCATTTGGAATTTATTTAAATTTAAAATAGGTTTTCCAAACTAATGAAATATTTGGTAATAAAAACAATGAAGTTGAATTCATTAAAAAAACGTCAATTTAAGACACTTAAAACAATTAATTAAATCCTTCTTTTCTGCTTTTTATTTGATAATTGCATTTCATAATTGAAACACATATTTTTCAAATGCTAATATTCCCGTTAAAACTCAATTTAAGAATTACCATAAATAATTTCAAATGTTGAAATTTAGGAAAATTCGTACTTTTAAGAGTTCTTAAAATTTGTAATGGGAAAAATTTAAATGTGGAAATAGCGTAATTTTAGAAGTTAAAAATTTTTTTATTTAAAACAGTTATTTCAAATACTAATGAAATATTTGGTAAATATATAATGAACAAATATTGAATTTCATTAAATAACGTCATTTTAAGACAAGTATATTTCTACAATTTAATTAAATCCTCTCTAATTTTCTGCTTTTTTATAACACTGCATTCAAATAAAACACATTATTTTTTTTCAAATGCTTAAAATACGTAAGTGAGTTAAATAAACTCATTTGTAAGATTTACCAAATTAATTCAATGTGAAAATTTTGGAAAAAATCGTACTTATTAGGAGTTTTTCCCTACCACCCTACCTTTTTATAATTTGGGGGTATATAATAGTTTTTTTTGTGAGTAAAAAAAAATTTATAGATAAAACTTATAATTATAGGAAGTTAAAATTTTTTTACTAAAACAGGTTTTCAACAACTAATGAAATATTATATATATATATAAAACCAAAATATTGAATTTCATTAAAAAAAAACGCTCAATTTAGAGACACCTATAAACGTATTATTGTTTAAATTCACTTTAATGCTTTGTGGAAAGTAGCATTCAAAATGATATCACACATTATTTTTTCTGAACATGACTGAGAGGAATAATCCGCGTTATAAATACTCTTAAGATTCCATAGATTCAAGATATTGCGATAATTTATTAAACGTCAATTTAATGAACCTAAAAACAATTAATTCAGAGTAATATTTTCCTGGCTTTTTAAGAATTTTATGTTTCATTTCAATGATAGTCACATTTAATTTTTTTCAAATGCTGTAAAAATACCGCTAAAAATACTCAATTGTTAAAGATTTACCAATTATATATGTTTCGAGATTATATATTTAGGAAAACTCGTATATCTTGTTATAGGAGTGTGTATCTATTGTAATGCTGAAAATTTAAGAAAAAAAAGCGTAATTTTAGAAAGTATTAGTGAGTTTTTTTATTTATAAGCGGTTTTAACACTTACTGTAATATACTTTTTGTTTATATAAATAACAAATATTTGAAATGTTTCATATTATAAATATCGTTCTCTATTAGGTTTTATATGGAGAGCTCTAATAACTCTATTTATTATTAAATCGCGAGCTTTAATGCTTTTTGAAATAGCAATTTCAATGATAACACATTATTTTTATCAAATGCTTGGAAATTTAACTTGTTTATAAGAGACTCACAGTTCTTTTAAAGGATTTTATCTCTAAATTATTCTAAAGAGATCGTTGAGAGATTTCTTGCCAAGAAATCGTACTTTTAAAAGTCTAAAAATTTGTCCTTGTGAAAAATTAAGAAAAGCGTAATTTTATATGAAATAAATCTTTTTTTTATTAAATTACATGTTTTTCTAATTTAATACTAATGATCAAGATGGATTTGGTACTAGGTTAAATAAGCAAATCATTGAAACTTGTGCGAGTTAAAAAACGGTCAATTTAGACATCCAAAACTATTAATAAATTCAACTTTTTCTTTTTTTGAAGTTGCATTTCAATGAAACACATTTATGCTTGGTTCAAAATGCTGGGAGAAGAGGGTTGATTGCGCGTTTTAATATCAGAGCTGCGAGAGTTTAAGATTTACTAAATAATATAAAGAGTGTGTAATGTTAGGAAATATTAGTACTTTTGTAAGAGTTTCTAAATCTTGTTTCAATTTTGATAGATAATGTTTTATCTAATATAATCTGCAATCAAATCATGTTTAGAATTTTTTATTTTTATAACTAAATCTATATGTATTTTTCTATTCCACAATGGGTAATGAAATTTTGGTTATAAAATCAATTATTGAAAAAATAAATGTCATTAAAAAAACGTCAATTTAAGAATCCATATAACTATTAATATTCACTTTTTCAGACATATTCGGAGTTTACCTTCAATTTATGAAGATCATAGACTCATTACTTGTTAGTTCGACGAATGTTCTTTGGAAATATAACATATATCAATCTACATTTATTAAAAGATATTGCTTACTCGTCGACATGTTTCTGTTTCAAATAATTCAAAATGGTTTGAACCGGAATCAGATATATTTTTTTGATGCTTTTAATATAGTTCGTAGTACCTTCAGTACAAACCGTTTATAAATTCAGCACCGAATTTTTTACAGAATATATATATTAGCTGGTATTAAAAGTTTTAATATAATTATTATTATATTACACTTAGGCTGTGTGGAATTGCACAGATTATATTTTTTTTTTGAAATATAATTTTGTGTTATATAAAATAACATTTTTATGAAATTTCTCTACAATTAAAATAGTTTCATTATTTCAAAAATATATCGTCAATCATTGTTTAGACGTATCTGTAAAATGAAATATTTCCAGTTAATTCAAATCTCATTAATCTTGTGTTGTTGGTAATAGTTTATTCTTTTTTTTCCTGAGGTCTTTCATTTGAAAAATAGTATTTTCTCAGTTATTAGGTTCAAGAGATCCGATTATTCTTTCAAGGAGCGTTTCCTGCTAATTGAATATATAACGCCTGCTGGAGTTATATAAAAAAGCTCGATAAGTTTTTACTTTAGATTTATACTTCATGGAGATGTCATATTTTTTATTTCAAGCCCGACCCGTGTTGTAACCTATTTCTAGGCAGTGTGTTACTGGCCTGTCTGGGGGCGGGGAGAGGAGGATGGCGGTTGTTGGAGCGTCGGGCGCGTGGGGGTTGGCTGCTCCTATTTAGTCGGGCTCTGGAGGGCCGTTTTGTTGTTTAGCTTATTATTCTTGAGGGCAAGACATCTCTAGTTTCTTAAATTTTGTATTACGGTTTGCTTTTATTTAGTTGTATATTCATATTATAGTTTTTGAAATATAATTTGACGTGTATTATATTTATCTAGATTTAAATAACTTAAAGTTAAATTTTTTTAATTAAACAGGTTTTCACAAACTTAATGAAAGTATTTGGTAATATTAAAGAGGATTACAAATAATATAAGAAGCTACATATTACGATAGCAACTTGAGACTAATAAACTAGTAATTAATAACACATTCACGAATTATTTTCGGTCTTTTTTTTGAAAATATATTGCACAATTTTTAATGAACCATATCTATTCAATTGCTAAATATTTTATTTTCACATTTGATTTTTTTCAAATGCTGGATGTATCGTTAATAGGATAATTTATAATGGAGATATTCCAGCATTCTGGAGTATAAACTACAATTATTATAAAAGTGATTAACTGTTTCCCAAATTATGATTATATACAATTGTTAAGATTTTAGGCTAAAAACGAGTTATACTTTTTAAAGAAGTTTCTATATCTTAATTACCGGTGAAAATTTAAAAGAAAAAAGCGTATAATTTTTTATATAGTTAATTTTTTTTTAATAAAATTAAAAGATAGGTTTTCTTTTTCCTCTTTCCCCTTCAATACTAATTCGGAATATTTACTTGCTAATAGAAAGGTGATAAAAATTGAAATTTCATTAAAAAACGATGTTCAATTTAAGACACCTAAAAACTATTTAGGATAAATTCTTCTGCTTTTCTGCTTTTTTGAAATTGCAATTCATGAAACCACATTATTAGTGGTTCAAATGCTTTTAATAATATCATAATTTAGAACGGACCAATTTTAAGATTTACAAAAAATTTCAAATGTGAAATTTAGGAATGAATCTGTATACTTTTTATAATGTTTCTTAATTTGTTATGTGAAAATTTAAGTGAAAAAAGTTCGTTTAATTAATTATATAAGAAGAAAAAAATTAAATAAATTTTTTTTTAGTAATAGTTAAAACAGGTTTTTTTCACAACTATGAAATATTTGGTCATATGATATAATGCTTTTTAAATTAATAAAACAAAATATATGAAATTTACATCTCAAAAACATAGTCATTTTTTACAGAATACATAGGTAATGTGAACCACCTAAACTATTAATAAATTCGCGCAGTTTTTTTTCTGCTTTTTTTGAAATTGCATTTCAATGAAACACACATAAATGTATTTTTTTCCAAAAAAAATAAATTAAAGTAGAAATGAGTAGAGAAAAAAAAATAATCTCGTTAAATATAAAACACTTCAAATTACGGTGTCTTTTTCAATTTTAATTACGCGCTATTTATATCCTCACTCTAAATAATTTCAAATGTTGAAATTTAGGAAAATCCGTATCTTCATTTAATAAGGAGCTTCTAAATATTGTAATATTGTGAATAGTAATTTACAGTAAAGTAAAAATCGCATATTTATATTTTAATCACGTAAGTAAGTTTATCACTATTTTAATTAAGAGCAGGATATTTCTCCAACTAATGTAAATATTTGGGTATATGGCATATCATATTAAAAAGAAAAAACAAATATTATAAACGACAGTTACAAAGACTGCGTCAAAAAAATGATGTTTCATAGGTATCAAGAATTGGATGCTATTGAGAAAGCAAGCAAGTCTTGAAAATATTATTATTATTGTATTAATATTTTGTATGTAAATGATTACATATATATTGCTAACTGAGACTTAAATTTTATATTTATGCTTAATGTAAATATTGTATATATTTGTATGAAAATTGTAAATATATTTCACATGCTCAAAATCTGGTAATATCAATATGCCACTGATGCAATTTTATATGTATATATTTGTGTTAAATATTTGTTGATTATTATTATTATATTTATTATTATATTACTTCTAATTTTTATTATTTTATTTATTTGAACTTTTTTATGTTGATAAAGTATTGATTTTTGAAAACAATTTGTCTGTTATTAAAGAAGAAAATCTTATCTTTTTCTAACCAAATTATTTAGGAATTTTATCGTTGGTCTGAATCCTTGTATTTTCAAACAGAATTGTGGAGTCTTATAGAGATTGACATTTTCAGTTTCACCCTCACGATTCAAACCATGTTAGAATTGTTAAGAACTAAGGTAAACAATGTAGTGGTTACTAAAGGCTTTGTAATGAAGAAATTAATCTCGCCCTATAGATTAACTGCAAAGTCTTCAAGTTAAGCTTGAACTGCTAACACTAAAGGAGCAGTTTATTTTGTAATTGATTTTTTTGAGTGAATGTACAGGGACCTCCACAGCACACAAGAATACGGCTATACCGTGTTAGTAAACTAACGAAGGGGGAAATCCCTAACGGAACGAAATAGGAACAAGGCTGAGATGGTTAGATTTTATACAAGATTTCCATTAGGAAGGCAAAAACGCGATCACTACGAAAGTGAGATGATTCGGATAAGAACTTGCTTCTAAGGGTCGAGATGGCCACGCAATCCACAAAGATATGAGCAACTGTGAGAGGACAATTAGAGGAGCAAAACGGGCCGGTCGGCGGAACCCCACGCAAAATAAGAAATCCATGGGTGAGATTGGTATGACCCAGACGCAATCGAGCCAGGAAAACCTCCAGGAGGCGGCGACTACTGCTAGATGAAGACCACCGGCCAAAGACTGGTTTGGCGCCACGAGCGTCCTCCACTCAACATGACTGCCAGCCAGGGAGGAAACCCCGACGTAATGAGATGGAGAAATCGGTAGCAGGGAAATGGTCCAGACGCACAGCAGGAGGAAGGTATTGGGCACACGACACCCTGTGTATAGCTGCCTATATATTATTTAAATTACAGAGCTCATTGGAATTGTCACGTTACAAGATTTCTCGTAAACTTTCAGGGGATTGAGAAATTGAAGAATATTTGTTACTTTACATTACGTGTGTGCAAATAATTTAGGGATAAGTATGGTAGAATAGGGTAGTGGTTTATAGCCAAAAGTTTCGGTTAAAAGACTAGACTATCTTGCTGCACATGTGGCGAGGTGACTAATTTATGTTTCATTTACCCTCACCCCCCCCCCTAGTTTTTATTCCTTTACTCCACATGCTGCAACCCTACCCCGGAACTGTCAGAGGATACATCGTTCCCGATGTGTTACTTATTGCGATCCACCAGTAAACCTCTTACCGACCATAAAACCATCAATCACAGCGATGCACTTTAAAAAGGTTTAGGAGTTAAGAATCCGTCACGTTAATGGGAAATTGGTTCTCACTCGAGCTGCTGCCCGAAATCAAAGTTTCATCTTGTTATCATTAGCATCTCTTGGAGATATCCCTCTTATTGCCACTCATGATGAAATAAGAAGCATCCAAAGGCACTATTTACGCTCATGCAGAAAACAAAGACATCTCTTTCATTCTAAGCCATTCCCAACTTTCAAGGATTTGCTGTTGAAAATATATACATGTTTTTTCCACGTCGAGACTCTCCTGACACCCCAAATCCTTACTTGCTACTGACCTTTGTTAACACCCCTTTTCCACCTACAACCGTGAAAATGAGGATTACAAGCTACAGTATTCGTCCGCTTATTCTCCGACTCTGATGTTGCTTCAAGTGCCAGCGGTTTGGTCATCCCCGAAAATACTATAGGGGACCGCTTGAAATCTGTGCTAATTGCCGAAAATAATTTCGCATTCTCTGCAAAAAATGTGAGACACCCACAGTGCCTCTTCCTTAAAATGCCAGCCTACCTTGTTGAACAGGAAATATTGTCCTTAAAATGCCAACATACCTATTTGAACAGGAAATATTGGAGTTATATGTACCATGTCAAAATTGAGCAGGAGAGATGTTACTTACACCAGCTCAGAGACAAATGTCCCACACGATAAAGGCAATCCTATGCTGCAATTGCAGCAGCTCCCCTGCTCTCGCGTGTTAACCCACTGACACAATTCCATTCCAGAAAAATACACCCACCAATTCCTACGAGATTCATGTACTTGCTGTAACCTGCCCGCCTGCATTACCGAGTACCGACTACTCATATAGTTCGAAAGCAGTCTGCGATCCAATCTCCCGCCCAAAATGACGTTAGCAACCCTACAGCGAGTACTGATTTTCGACCAATCAGCAACGAAATTAAATTTGCTCACCCACCACAAAGCTTAGGAACATTTCCTGCCTGGAAACTTTGCCCCCTATCCCCCCGTTGAGATCGCCAAAACCACGTAAGAAGCCTGCGTCTAAGTACCCTAATTTGTCTTCCACCATTTCCCCAACTCCAAAACGGATGTTCCAGAGCAGAAACAAAAGACTAAGTACTTAACCAAGGATTATTCGCTAAAACATAAATCATCTTAATTCCTAAAGTAGATTACATCGATCCCCGTTGTAAAAATTCCAACTCAGAAGAGACCTCGCTGCAGATCTATTCCCCGAGACAAAAGTATAGACATCAATAGTCTGTGCTCAATCATCCACAGCTGTCGAACAACCCACCAACCATGAACCCTCTGATAGCTTACTGGATTATTTCAGCTCTTCCTTCAAGTTTCCTATCACAGCACTCCTTAAAGAATTATATGCCCTACCGAATCGAATGGATACCAGTTCCCAAATGGAGCTTGATGTGACGACCCTTTCCTTCTAACACTTCTTGCGCTTCCGAGAGGTAAGTAGAAAACTGTGCAACCCAAACACCTCAAATGCTCCAAAATTTTCTGCTTCAGCCGACGTCATGAAAGGTTATCCAGAGGTCTCCAATCCTAATTCAAATGGTCCAGATTTCCAATTCCACCCACCTGATGGCTCATTGACAAAGTGACTGCCTTTACTTCTAACCCAATGATGGATCCTAACCTCTAAACTCCGACGCCATCGCAGAAAGATGACCCTTTCCCGTTGAAACCTTCCCACACTGCCTTCACAGAATCAACCTCATACTTAACATCCATATACGAATCTGCTTGCTCGGTGGATACCGACATTATTCTCATTTCTAATTTTGATCATTATGATGGATCTTCCAACCACCAACTGCGTCCACAAAATAATAATATCCACTTTTTCGAACTCAACTTGCTTCAAATTTGTAGCGAATCTTCTCCAACTCACCCTCCTGGATTAGTGAGTAATGAAGGGTGGAGTCGTCGACATAGGAATGAATAGGTGATGAAGTAAGAGAGAGATCATTAATAAAAAGTAGAAAAAAAGTTGAGGATAGAACAGAACCGTTAGGGACATTACTATTAATAGTTTTAAGGATGAACTGGGCAATCAACAACAGCTGCTACAGGACTATCGGAAAAGAAATCAGAGAGGAGGACAGATACCGAAAGATGAAAGCTTAGAAATCTAAGCTTTGCGCCACTCTATTGAAGGCTTTCGATAGGGTAAGGACCGCAGAAAAAGATTCACAGAAATGCGAAAGATGATCAGTTGAGCGTTCCCTACGAAAGTCATATCAGAGATAAGATATACGATTAGAAAATTTGAGACGTTTCTAAATCTTTATTAAGAAAGAGATTAGAAAACTTTAAAAATAGAAGTTAAAGCGATAGGACGATTGTTAAGAGGGTTCAGAAGGGTCTCCATTTTTCGGCACAGCAGATGTCGTTTCCAGCAGGAGAGAAAGGTCGGTAGAAGGACAGAAGCGAAATAATTTATCATAGCAGGTTGCAAGCTTGGAAGAAAAGTCTTGAGAAACACAGGACAGAAATCATCGAGGCCATACACCTTCTTACGTGCTAAACTCAGAGAGCAAAAACATCTTTAGAAGAAACTAAAATGTTAAGCATAAATGAGTCGGATGGAGTGGAGAAGGATAAGTTGGAGGGGGTGGAGAAGGGGTAATAACTCCGGAATTGTTTAAGGTGGAATTAGGGGCAAAGGCTTGAGAGAAGAGCTCAGCCTTGGGAAAATATACAAGGTCAATTATGCCGTAGAAAGATACCAGAGGGAATGAGGAAGAACAAAAGTTCTGCCTGGGTGGGTTAGAGGAACTAAAAAGATCATTGCATTTTCCATGGAGAAAGTTTCCAGTGATAAATATTTAGGCTATATGCTGGATGAAAAGAGAACGGATGATCCTGAATATAGTAGAAAAGTGGCTCTGGTGCAATTAAATCTTTGGTGAATGAAAAGGGACTAAGTCTTGAGTGAGCTAGGGTTCTACATAAGGGTATTGTTACCGGTATTAATGTTAAGGAGCGAAACTATGGTGTGGAATAAAAAGTATAAATCTAAGGCGTAGTTTGCTCAGATGAATAATCTTAGAGGTGTAAGAAAAATTGATAAAATGAGAAGTGCGCGTGCTAAGGAGCTTTGGTGTTAAGATGGTTTAGTCATGTGGAAAGGATGGATGATAGTTGGTTTTAAGCGGATATATAGTGATGAGTGTGTTGGGAATCAACCGGTTGAGAGACCTAAGAAAAAGTGGATTGAATTAGTAAAGGAGTGTCTGAAGAAAGGAATGTGAATTTGGGTCAAGAGAGAAGTGGGGTTTTATAGGGTATGATTGTGGGCCTGGCCCGGGGATGAACCCTTACATTGAAGAGATACCACAGTGGGGATCTGCCGCGGTGTTGTGAAGCCCTAGAATAAATGGCTGCGACGTTCTTGCACATAAGGGTATGAGGGGGAAGGTGTAGGGAGGCTTTCCTCTCGACTTACGTAATGTTCTTCTACTTAACTATTTTATTTGTGTGTGTTAGGCACCCTACTCCTTTCTGTGGGGAAGTGAAGGGAGGATAAATAAGATAATACATTTTGCACGATTCCGCAATAAAAAATAGGTTGTAAGTTTGAAAACGAGGGGATTTCCTGAAAGCATTTGGAAGGGGGGGGGGGGAAAGAGTATGGAATATACGCCTCCATCCCAGAAAATAACCAAAATAATAAGCTCTGCGCGCGCATTCAGATGGATCCCTCACGCCGAGGCAATAATCCTGATAGAGATATGGGCGAGTACATCTACTGTGTCTTGAATCGAGCGAGTTGGAAACATATCTTGTATAGTCCTCACTCCGTAGAGAATAAGTTCTCTTTAATATCAAGCTACTGTTCGCAACTTCCATAATTTAATTTAAATATAAAGACAGCAGACCCTCGCTATTCTCATGCGGCAGTTCAACATACCTTTTGATTCATCTGCAAAAGTCCTACCACTCTGAACCATAAACATTCGAATGTGAATATATCAATAAAACACAGACCAGTGTATGGGTGAGAAGCAAGTGACCATAGAAGAGCTAATCACCTTTGTAGAGCACGTATATTCTATATACCTGTGTGCAAAATTTCGCGATTCAAAGAGCACATAATATATCACACTATGATTTTCATCCGTTATGCTCTCCATATTTTTGCGCGATTCACATTTGGTTTCACTAGATGTTAAAACAATACTTCGATCCTACTAAAGTTCACACTACCTCAATCTCTGTAGACATTATTAACTCTATCACTTCACAATACTCTAGTCCATGTATCTCAATTCTCGATCCTTTCTTCTCTCTTAAAATATTCATAGTTATTATTTTTTTTTTTTTTTTTTTTTTTTTTTTTTTTATTACAGCTTCCACTACATACCACAACATACAACTATATTCTTACTAGTATATATAGTTCCGCTTTTTTAAGCACCACCACTTATACTCCGCTTATAAAATAGGGGTACGAATTAACTGCTCTCTCCTCTCATATTACACAATGATTTATAAACTAACTCCATAATTAGCGATTAAACACAAACAATCCAAATCTCATTCACTCCACCACCATCACCTGCCATTTCCATATCTTTATTACAAGTATATATTTATCATTTAATTTAAGTAATAGTAATGAGTCACCCTAATACTGACAGAATTAGGGACGTAAACAGGTTGTTATATAATACCATTTTTAAATACCATTAGATACATATAAAATATACGGAAAATTAGTGTATAAAATATATAAAATAAGAAGATAATTATTTAATTATGAGAAAATATTATTTTAATACAAGTAAAACGTAAGAAAAATGAAAGATATTACTAATTTTATTTTATTGACTAGTTATAAATAAGGATATAATCAACATAAACTTAAGATTATCACCAATTATTTAAAATATATCAATAATATATACTCATCATAAAATATATATAATATATATATACTAAAAAGAAAATAAGTATTAAAATGTCATTTATATGCTACTATTACTAGTTAAAAAGAAGTCATTAATTACGAATTTTCAAGATATTACATAAAATAGATAATATTTTAAAGACCATTATGAGTTTATTTATAAATTTATAAAATTCAAAATTTCATTATTAATAAAAAAGAAATAAAAAATAAATGTATTTAATAATTATTAAGAAGTAAAATAAAATATAGAAAAAACATAAAAAAGAAAACGATAAAAAGTTAATTCACATAAAGTAAGGAGAGATGATTGAATATAAGTATATCAAGAATAATATGGCGAGAGAGAAGAATTGCAATCACAATTAAAATATCAACACATCTCAAACTTTTACTACTATCATAATTAAGTATGTAAACGAACAAAACTAACATCACTTTTAGTGAAACACTCCTTGTCTCACAGATACACAATTAGAATAAGGTAAGACTATCCTGTACATAGATATTATAATTTTATAACTTAATCTACTCTTTTATTATATAGTCATAAAAATTCCCCCACCCCCAATAATGAACAAAATTCAAGAGGAAGAAACTGCAAAGAATTTTATCAATAATCAATAGGAATTAAACTAACTAACATGAAAAGGACTATAATGGATATGCAAGAAAAAATGATGAACAAAATAGCAAATAATAAAATTAATTATATTAATAAATCTATTTATTATAAAAAAAAGAGAATCTTTTGAAGAATAATCATTACTAAGAACAAATAATTGATTTTCCATTAAAGCTAAATATCTCTAGATATTTCTATTCCTTCCATATCATATAAAATTCATAAAATTTCTAGCAATGGTGAGATAACCACATATATAAATATAATATATCGTTATATATATAGTACAATCATTTTAAAAATAAAGAATACTGTATTTTTGAAGAATGTGAAAAGTAGAGAAACGGAATAATATGAGCAAGATAAGTAAAATTAATACTTATTAATAATATAAATCACTAAAAAAGAAAACATTTATAATGCATTTTTATAGTAATATATATATGAAATATAATATAATAAGAACAAGAAAAGTATATATATCTATATATAATAATTGATTAGTTGGTAAAGATACATGTATCTACTCACATGTGAACATACATAATCATACATAAACAGTGTTAACTGATTTTATAAATCTTTCATTTCAAGACTTTCAAAACCATAAAAATTGTTGAATCCAGAAATATGATAAGAAAGATCAAAGAAAGAAGAGATGGTTTGAGGTAAATATATGGTAAGCTTAATGATCATATATATCAAAGTAGTTATAATGAATTATATAAAATTAGCAAAAACCAAAAGTATGAAAAAATAAATAACCTGACATAGATATTTAATAATAATAAGTATAAGGGTGCAGTCAAATAAACTAACTAAATTGAGAGAGATATTCAGGTTTATTGTAGAATAATAACTACCTTTTACTCAAGATCGCAAGACGATTATGGAGAGATAAAAAGATATATAAGTTTATAATTATTTATATATAATATATATAATATATATATATATAAAGTATATGAATAGGAATTACTATTATAATAATATACTAAAATATATTATTTTAATATTATAAAATATAAATCATATATAATATATATAAAATTTCAATTTATAGAATAAATAAAATTGAAATAATACTCTTGAAATATTTTGCGTTCAATGTGGACCTATCAGTTTATTGACAAGCTGTGTATTATTTATAATAAGAGAAGAGACTAAGTAAAAGTACAAGCATACATTAATCTTTTATTTAAGAAAAATGAAACAATAATAATATCATAAATAAATTTACCAAATAATAATTAAATTCCCGGTTTGTACAATTTTGACTATACATCAAAATTAAATACACAGACACTAATCATGCATGTGGATTGAATGAGCACTCAGTTGCTAATGCTATTTGTAGTGGCACGTGTGTAGATTGAGTTAGCTATACGAAAACAATTTAATTTCAATACAATTGTAGGGTTACTGTCTATACGCATATAGCCTATGGTTAATTTCTATCATCCCAGGACAGCAATAAAACACGAATATTCTGCTTATTACTTTATTGTGACGCATGGATTAAAGGAATTCCTTATTCGATATTAGGTCGATGTTGTTTATCTTGAGGTTCTCCAGTATGAAATATACCCTCTGTAATATCAAAATAATTATATCATATAAGCCATAGGGACAATGCATTCTCAGATGAAAGTAAAATTTTAAGAGTAAGGTTAAATTCATTCAACATAATATTAATAATACTAATTATCACTTAATAGACTTCATCCATTTATGAAATATACACGGTAATTGTAGTACAAAAGTCACCAACTGCCTCATTTCAATCCTACTTACATTTTTCTTATCTATAATATATTTAATCCCAGAATCACACTATACTACACGACACTATAAATTATAAGAGACCCTGAGTATAACAATGTTTTTCGCACTCTTAACTGATAAAAAAGACACATATTTTGGGTAAAAAAAAATAGATTTACCACTTTCTCCCATGACCATATGGATTGGGATTATACTATTTAGAAAATATTAGGTAATGCTATCATATACCAAAATAAAAGTGCAATTACGCAAAGTGATAGTTCCTTAAGTAATAAAATGAAAAGTACATATACGAACTACTTGTTTTCTTATATGATTAATGCTATATTAATTGAATTTGCAAATTTAATTAAACATCGATAGATATCATTCCTTTTTCCTTTAATAATTAATATATAAATGTTAATTAATATATCTAAGAAATTCTAGAAATTAGATAGTATAATAAGCGTCTTCTTATTAAAGATACTCAAGCCATATTATCGTGAGTCACCAATGGAATTCTCAGTTTTTATACATTTAAGAGAATTAAGATTTAAACACATAAATTAATTTGATGTAGATGGGTGATTTAACTTGAGCTACAGCTGAGCCTATAACTATCTCATGTATCATAATATAAAACATAACTTGAGTGACTACATTAAATTATGATATAATTGTTATTTGTCATTTCGTGAGAGAAAGAATGATAATCATTTCTAACTCATAAGAAATATTATTGCTCAACTATATGTAATAAAGCACAAAATTAGGAACCAGTTCAATCTGATATTATATAACTCAATGCAATTATATGTGATATACTCCTAATATTAAAACATATGGTTAAAAAAGTTCAATATGAAATAAATGAAATTAAAAATTTAATATAGTATATCTACTATTTGGATTTCATCAATTAAAAGGTTTTTCACTTTTGGAGAATTCAAAAATTTTTTGTCAATTTGAATCTATAGAGAAAAGTTGTCATTGATAAATCCATTTTTACACTATACGTTATTATGTACTTCCATCGCATTAGTTTATTAGAGAGACATAAAAACCACATAGTGTTCAATAGTATCGAGTTAGTTGAAGAATCATTATGCATATTGAAAGATTAAAATTGGCTATATCATCAACTATTATCAAGATATAGAGAAGAACTGAATTAGTGAGGATATAAAGTAACTAATCATATCAGCACAGAATTTGCACATTAGAGTGTGAAAAAGTAAATATAGAATAATAAGATACAAATAATTAATAATGGCAAGGTAATATATTACCCCAAAAAATTTAAGAATGATGATGACGAAGATTGAAATGATGAGAATACATGATAGAAAAGAAATTGGAGCCAAAAATATGAATAAATTAGTTATAAATGTAAGAAATATAAGATATAAGCTCCTCCAAATACCTGACTGTAGGTTTTGCTATCTGATGTGCGAGTGTATAAGTTCTGAATGATAGAATTACAAATAATTAGCATGTCATTGGCGCGAGTATATAGATATAATATTTATATATTGTTAAAGATATATATATTACTTTCATTAAACATAACTAATCATGATAAAAAGCAAAGGACACAGTCTAGAGAACGACTATAACTATTAGCTGAAGATCATGTTGTATATAGTTTGTTATTTATCCCGTAAACACTGTTTATTAGAGAAAATATCTAATCTTTCTAATAAGTTGGAGGAGTCTATATTGCATTTCATGTCTTAAAATAGTCCTGATGTGAGCATAAACTTTCTCAATGAATATTGATAAATAAATGTAAACATTTAATTTATATCCATACTTATCAAATTGTATATGAATGTGATATAGGTATCATACAAATGATATACGGCGTGAGTAAAAAGTCTATAGGTGAATATAGTAATGGTTTATGTTAGAAAGGTAGTTTAGACGGTATACTATTAAAGAATATCATTATAACAAATATAGTTATAATAATAAATCATTAAAGATGAAATGATAAGATAATGAAAATAGTATTAGGTATTATTATTTATTGCTAATGAAATTGAATAACAAATTAATTTAGGATATGTCAACCATGAGTATATCTAATACTGTTTTTGGAAATAATATATAGTGAGAAATATACTCAAACATAGTTAAGATTGTGATACTATGTAATTAATATAATAAGTGATAAGAGTATAGATATAACGGAATATGACTAATGATTATAAAGTAAAAATATTTAGTAAAGTAATGAACACTACATTGTTAGAAACATGTTACTAAGTACATAAGTTATATATTAATTAATAATTCTATTTATTTAATAATCACGAAAGGTGAAAGTGGTTTGGTCAAGAGAGACAAAAAAATTCTACGGAATATTCATGGCACATGTCATGAGAAAGTATTCACAAATTCAAAGAAGCACATACCATCTCAGAGCAACATAGAGATGCTATATAACGTTATAAGTCCGTAGGTTATTGAGAATTATCATAAATAGGCGTCATCTATACATAAAAGATACTATAAATGATTAAAGAAAACGATATCATATATAATATCATATAAACAATGCACTTATACTGATTAATGATAAGGAATATAATAATACCATCATATAGTAAATATATAAACATTGGAGGTATATATATATAAAGATATATATATATATATATTGTATATACAAATAATAGATTCCTTATCATTGAAATATTGAAAGAAAAAGTAGATATTAATAAATGAAAATTAAACAAAAGAACAAAATATATATGAATATACATATATTATGATAGAATGATATAAGGTAATTAGTAATGAATAATATGCAAGATAATTAGAATAGATAAATGATAAATAATATATCATTTGGAACAATAGATAATTGATAATAACCGAGTAAATATGATATATGTACATCATATATATACAAAGATAATTAAATTAATTATGTTAATATAATATAAAATAATAGGATGAGAATAACTTAGAAGGAAGAGATCATAGATAATTGAATAAATAAATTCAAGTAATATATACATTATATAGAAGTATAATCGAAGAAAGTGATAAATAATTTGAGGACTTGACACTGACGCATCCGCGAGAGTGTTGCGCGTGCGAGAGTGCGGTGGCCAGGTGTGCACGTGCGGTGGCGAGACGGATAGCGGTGGCGAGTGCGGTGCGAGTGCGAATAGAGGTGACTTGTTGGTAAGGCGCAACATGCATTGTTGAGTGGGAGTGCGGTGCGTGATTGCGCACGCAAAATTGATATACTAAAATGGACATAATGACATGGATATGACTAAATGTAGTTAATTGTAGGTAGGTAGAGCGGTCTGGGCGAAAGTAAAAGAGATGAGAGAGAGCAGACGGTCGAGCGGATGCGATGCGAATGAGTGAGAGTAGATGTTACGATGCTAGCTGCGAGAACCAAACTATTGAGAATATATCAAACAGGAACGAGGTAGTGCAATATAGTGCGGATGATATGGAGTGCGATTGTTGATATAGCATGTTTTTGATATAAGAGTCATCACGCACACTGCATCTGATGCCAGTATTGCATCGTAAATCAGAGAGTAATATAAAATAGAGGAAAAAAGAGAGAGAGAGAATAATCATGAAATGATGGAGATAATCATAATGATTAACATTCTTATCTATAATAAATAGTTTCCATCCATCTTTCTGAAAGTGTTCAATAATAATCTATAGAAGAATTTAAATAGTGTAACTCTTTTCCTATTTCTTTCATTAAGTTACAAGAAAGAAAGGGTATTATTATACATATCCAAGAAAGGTATAAAAGAGATAAATGGAGAAACTTTAATAGTGAAATATTATAAAAAAAGATCAAATACAAGAAATAAATTAAAAGCTAGATTGGTAAAGCTAAAAGGATTTAATGAAATAGAAATCAAGTGTAAATAGATAAAAATACAGATGCACTATCCAAAATAACTGTTTCATACTGATAGCAATGATTTCATTAATATTATACTCAAAATGCATAGTCTCTGATATAAGATAAATGGAAATTATTAAATGCTAAGGCATTATATTATTTATGGTATGATATTATATGTATGGGTAGTATATATATATATATATATAAAGGAGACTTGCGTTCAGTGAAATAAGGAAGAAAAGAATATCTAAAACCACCACCAGAATTTAAAATGGTTAACTTTGGAGATTGAATAAAACAGTATATGGATTACAAGATGCTGCTATGATGTGGTATTTATCATTGAAAAGACAATAGTTGTGGTACTATTAATATCAGTATTATTTAAATACATCTGAAACAAAAATCTATAATAAAGTGAGCAACGAAATAATTTTTATTTATCAATAATAATAAACTGTGCAAGGCATTAATTATGTTATGGTATGAGGGTTGTGAAAATTAAAAACTGGTATTTTTCGATTGTTTGATATGATGAAATATATAAGTACTAAAGTTTTTTTATAATAAACAATATTAATTTCTTTTAAATATTAATAAAATAAAAGTTTTGGTAAACATTATTTAGCAAAGCACTAATAGGTTTTTATCATCACTTCCAATTGATAATTTTTTAAATATTTCAAATTTAGCTTTAGATAATCAACGGATGACACTAAAATTATATTGGTTCATTGTTTTTTTATAAAAAGTTCTCTAAATTTAACAATAGCTGAAAATTAAAAGAAATATAAAAAGGTTTATTTTTAATAAATAAAAGCTAAAACTCATCATATCTTTTGATAATCTTATTTAATACTTCATAATCAAAGTTTATAATTATATATATATATTAAAAACATATAAAAAAGATCAAAGATAAAAACGTATATATAAACGAGAATAAGTTATAAAAGAAAAAAAATCATATAACTGTATAATAAAATCATAAATATATTATATATATAGGATAAAAATTAAATTTGAGGATGGCAAGAGAAATCATGGCGGCTGAGTGACGTCACTCTTAACTCTTATTGTATATCTTTGAAAACTATTTTGGTTTTGGGTGGTTCAATACTTCAGAGGAGTTATTTCATGCGTAAGGAAGGGTGAGTGAGAATAGAATATTGCAAGTGATGAGAAGAGTTAATTATGTGTAGTAAGAGTTTAATTAAAGAACTTTATAGATTAGCTCTATTTATCCTAATATATAAAAATAACACGAGCGAGAGGGTAACACTATTAAAACATAAAACAACAATAACAATTCAATTTGAGAAGATTACTGTGAGGAAAGGATAGTTAAGTATGGAGACTAATATCTGTGAAGTTGAACCATAAGTCTGTATTTATTTGTCCTGATGTATTGGGGAAGAAGGAAGGTATGTTTGAAGGTATGTATTGATGTTAAAGAAATCAGTGAGAGGAGGATTTAGGAATCAAGAATTATCGGATCCATATATGCTTGTAGCGATGTAAAAATTAAGTTGTAATTAGGTAGACTTGATGACATTTGGAGATATGGCTGTGAGAGGATGATAAAAACGAGAAGGGAAGAGTGAGAGGAGTAATGAATTAAAATAAATAAGCCGTAATAAGACACATATAAAGGTAAGTTAAGGAGAATTAACATATGAAATAGAAAAACTCGACTCAGGCAAGGTAAATCAGTTAATCCATTCAGTTTCAGAAAACAAATACGGGAAGAACGAGCAACGGAATAAAGGGAAGCAAAAATGACGAAAAAATAAAAGTTCAATTTCGGTTAGCGAAGAGTTAGACAAAAGAGTAAGGAAATGCGTGTAAACTACAAAGTATGAAGATAAGAATGATAACAGTGAGGGTGGAATGAAGATGTGATGCATAACCAGCGAGTTAAACATTAAAAAAAGAAGTGATGGAATTTTGAATGTACTATAATGGACGACAGAATGAAATTGAATTCCAAATAGAGAATAGATGCTATGGCGACATTATATTAATGAGAGGAAAAGAAACGGAATGACTAGAAAAAGCAATGCAATACGACTTAAGATAAGAAAGAGAGAGGTCAAAGATGAACAGTTTGGATAAGGAGGACTCAATGGGGACATAGTTACAGCACAAAATGGAGCATCAACATCGGAAGCTCATCATGGAAGATATAACAAGTCGAAAGGTGAGTTAAAGAATAGAATAAGGGGAAAATCTGCTTAGAATAATGAAAATATGAACGAATGGTTTTTTCTGTAACTGATGAAATCGATGTAGAAGGTGGAAGGATATTAGGTAATGAAAAAACTTCAATCAAAGGCTTTATGAAAATCTGTATAATTTGGCAGTAATGATGAGGTGCGATATAAAAATGAATGGTAGTGATGGGGTTTGAGGTACATGAACAGTAAAGTCAATTTGGCTGATCAGTAGAATTGGAATTTGGCTATACTGGGATCAAGAAGGAGATTATGTAGAACGAATAGATAGGAAAAAATGAGGAAATGAGGGATAGAAAAGTTGATAAACGCTTGAAGAATTCTGGATGAAAGAGTTCTGGCACAAGTACTAGATGAATAATAGAAAGATTAACTGAAATAGGTATTAAGAAGCACTGTCAAGAAGCGCGAGGCAAGAATGTGATAAGAACTTGATTTGGAATTCTTGCTAAGTTGTTGTAATTAATATGCGTTTTATTGGAGGGTATAAAATGTAAGGATGAGTTCGAAGGAAACGATTGGAGAGAGAGCAAGTAATTTGAGAAGAACCGCAGAGAGGGGGTATTTATATAAGAATGATAAATATATATTTAAGATCATGTAAGGTTGAGATATTTTACGAGGAACTGTGAAATTAAAGGGTATATAGTTTATTTGAGTGTTGTAGGGAAGATATATTGCTGTGTTTTGGTCGTAAGAAGTGCGCCGAGTGACTTGAAGGACGATTGGTAAAGAACAAGGTGCGTTTTGGAGTATAGAGGATGTGTGGATCAAATCTTTACATTGAAGCAAAATGAAATAGAGAAAATGAGAGAGAGGAAGAATAAATTGTAATTATTAGGTTTATGGATTGCAACAGGCGTGATAGGGTTAATAGGGAAAGCTCTATGGGCATGTGTTAGTGATATTAGTGTTGTTGATAGGCTTCTGAAATGGATCAAGAGTATGTTTGACGATAGTGGGGCGTGTGTAAGAATAAATGGTGTCAAATTGGTTTAGGATTAAGCGGAGTGAGGCTAGGGTTGGTGTTATGTCTCCTGTTATTTCAATTTGCATATGGATGGGGTTATGAAAGAACTGAAGTTGGGCGTGACAGAAATGGTGTTAGAATGAGGAGATGAGTGGAGGGTGCCCTAAATATTATATATGCGGATGATTTGTTTGTGTGTGGCGAATCTGAAGAGAGTGTGAGTGAGATTGGTAGAAGAGATTTGGCAGGGTGTGTAAAAAGGAGGGGTTTGAAAGTAAACGAGATAAGAATAAGGTTATGGTTGTGAGTGAGATAGCCCTCAGTGTGAAGTGATGTAGTGGAGAGCGCTGGAACAAGTGTTGAGTTTAATATTTAGGGTATATGGATGATGAAGGGAAACGAATGAAATGCAGAATTTAGTACGGAAAGTTGTGAATCGGCAAGGAAGGTGGCTGGTGCAATTTAAATCGTTGGTGAATGTAAAGGGACTAACGTTCTTTAGTGGCGCTAGGTCTTACATACGGTATGTTTGTTTTACCAGTGTTATTGTATAGTATGAGACTATGGTCTGGAATAAGAAGTAGATCTAAAGTTCAATGTGTTCAGCTGGAACAATCTTTGGAGCATGCTAGGTGTGAGAAGAATTTGTAAAATGAGGAATGAACATATAGAGAGTTGTGTGGGTGTGAAAGAAAAGGGGTAAACGAGAGAATAAAAAATGAAAGTAATGTTGAGATGGTTTGGTCATGTGGAAAGGATGAATCATAGTCGGTTTTTAAGCAGATGTATAGTGGCGAGTGTGTTGAAAACCGACCGGCTGGGAGATCGAAGAAAGAGTGGATTGAGTTAGTAAACGAATGTCTGAAGCATTTTTAGTTTAAAAAAAAATCAACATTGGCAACTTTGCGCGCTTTCTCGGTATTCGCTCCTTCGTAATCTCAAAAAACAGTAATTATCTAGTATTATCATTTTAAATTTTAAATTTTCAAAAGCGTTATTTTTAATATATTTTTTTAAAAAAAAACATGGATAAAAATGTCTCTGATTAATAAAACTTTTTTTATTTTCTTTGTAGCTTTTTATGTTTTTTTAGTTACATGCCTGGCCTTCGGATGCCTATATATATAATATGATAATATATATATATATATATTATAATATATATATATATATAATATATATAAATATATATTATTATTATATATACTATATAATATAATATATAATATAATATATATATATATACTATAAATAGTTGCACCTTTTCCTCAAGAAAAGGATGTCGCTGGAACTCGTAAACATACAGTACAGTTACAAAACAATTTTAACTTCTTCTTGTGATTTAAAATTAAAGTTATCGCCAGTGTTTACTCAATGCATGCAAAAATGTTTAAAGTGTGGCAGGAAATAGTTCAATTGAATGGCTATGAAAAGGCTAATAAATTGATATTTGTTATCTATATCTCAAATAATCAAAAAACAGAAAATTTATTTAACATTATAAACTGTGTTCGCAATCTCTGTGCGGATGTGGCGTGGGTGCGATAAAGATAAACGTGGTGCGGGGTGGATGCTGGCTGCATAACTCCCGGTGCGGAGCCGGTGCGCTGGCGGTGCGCAAAAATCTGGTGCCGGCAAGGCTAGTTTAGTCATTATGGGGAAGAAGGATGATAGTCGTTATTGCTGATAGTATTGTGTGAGTGTGCTGGATCGGAACCGGCTGGGAGACCAAAGAAAAGTGAATTCGAGTCAGTAAAGGTTGCTTCTGAAGGAGAAGGAATGTGAGTCTTGGGAAGAGGTTATTAAGAAAGAATGGGTATAGGAGTTGAATGGCGGGTTGTGAGGGGTATGATGTGGCTTTGCCCAGGGGTTGAACCCCACATTGACGAGTAATACCAGAGTGAGGGTCCGTTGCGGCCTCTTGCATCCTCTGGTGGATTTTTCTGATAGCGACGATTTACCCTTGGGGTATAAAGGGTACGGTAAAATGGGGTCTTTCTTTTTCGACATGCGTCAAATGTTCTTCGACTTACTTTTCTGTTTCCGGAGTGTGTATGCTACGCACCTTACACCCAATCTGAGGATAGGAAGGAAGATAATAATAATAATAATAATAATAATAATAATAATAATAATAATAATAATAATAATAATAATAATAATAATAATAATAATAATAATAATAATAATAATAATAATATATAATAATAATAATATATTATATAGATTATTATATATATATATATATATATATATATATATATATATATATATATATATATATATATATATATATATATATATATATATAATATATATATATATTATATATATATATATATATATAAGGAATGATGTTGAAATCTAAATATTTACTGGCTTTAACGCTAATAAACTATTTAACTTGTCGATATGTGAATTGCAAAACTGGAAATGATAGAGTTGAGGTAGTGCTTCTCGCTCGCAATAAGAATCATTTGTTACCAATTTTCTTTCGTTTCTTTGAGAACCTTAATTATCCCAAAAAGAACTTGGCTTTGTTCATTCGATCCGATCACAATAAAGATGAAACTATTTTTGGTCTGAAAAACTGGCTGTCTAGAAATAAAGACAAGTATCATTCGATTAATATAAAAATGGACGCGTTTCCTTCATTTTATGAGGAAGAAATTCTTCGAGGTAATCTTTGGGGTTCAGAAAGGATGAACCATCTGATACATCTCAAAGAGGAAGCCTTAGAAGAAGCTTTTAAAATAAATGCCGATTTTGTTTGGTTTGTTGATATGGACACCTTCCATACAAACCCGAGGGTTATTCGTCATTTAATTAGACAAAATAAAACTGTTATTGCTCCGTTATTGAAATCAACTAAGCTCTTTAGTAATTTTTGGGGTGGAATGACCTCTGATTACTCTTATGAAAGATCTGAAGATTACGTAGATATTGTTCTCAACAAAAAGAGTGGGATATTTTCAGTTCCTTTAATTTTCGGGTCTGTATTAATAAATCTCAATCATCCTGGTGCTAAAAAATTGTCATTTCAACGACAGAAACTTATTTATCATCATAATTCTCCTGATGCTGATATTATAAACTTTTCTCTCAGTGCAAAAGAAAATAATATACAATTGCACGTTATGAACAGACACGAGTATGGATATATGTTGTTACACTCAGAAAGTGAACTAGATGTAAAATTTGATTTAGATCAAATAAAAACTTTAAATCTAACTCAGATACAAATAAAAGAGAGTGTTTCAGAGGAAAAACGAGAAAATCTGAACCCTTTCGACTTAGATAAAATATACTGTATAAATCTTCTAAGGCGTCCAGAGAGGAGAGAAAAAACTCAAAATCAATTCGAGTCCTTAAATTTAACTGGAACTTTCGTGGATGCAGTAGACTGGAAACATTTAAATGAAACGTTCTTAAAATCCATCGATGTAAGAGTACTCAAAAATTATGACAGAGGAGACGTGACTTTCGGAACAATAGCTAATTTCATTTCCCACTATTCAGGACAATAAAAATAATTTTCTTTTCTATATTTTTTTTTAAATGTTATTATTATAATTTCTCAAAATAAATACACTACATATTAATATATCACTCTATTATATATTTATATATATATATAACTCAGCTCAATACTTTCCAAATACTATATATAAACAAATCATCATTCAAATAATAACTTATAAAAGAAATATGTTGAATTACAGATTTTCCTCATTAAAATCATTATCTACGTATTTATGTCTTTCTACTGATTCAAAGAACAAAGGTGTTCCTCATATATAAATAACAGCTTCCAAAAAAAACTTTATAATTGGCCATATAATATAAATATTAAATTATATATAATATAAATATATTAATATATATATTTATAATATTATAATATATAATAATTATAATCTTATATATATATATATATATTATATATTATATAGTTATATATAATAATATAATAATATTATTATATAATATTATATATATATATAATAATTATACTATATATATAAGATCTAATGAATAATGGAAAGATTATAATATTTAAACTAAAAATATTAATTGAAATAAGTTTTAATAAAATTTTTGGAGTCTATCAACATAATAATATGCTTGTGTTGTCTGGTTTGCGCTGCTTCAGAGATTCTGCGTAAAGATAGTAGCTTAGGTTAAGGAGCGTGTGGGGATAGGTGCACAATTACATGGTGCTTAATCAGTAAAGTGATGATAAATAACTTATTATATATATTTAATAATATATATATATATTATATATTTAATATATATATATATAATATATATTAATAATATTTAATATATATATATATATATATATAATATATTATATATATATATAATATATAATATATATTAATTATATATACTATATAATATAATATATATATATATTATATAATATTAATATATATATATAATATATATTAAATACTATAGTATAATTATGGTACGTGCATGTGTGATTTGTGTGTGTGTATTAATCAAGAAAAATAACTGCGTGTACGCGTGCGTTTGTATTGGTGTTCTTTTAATACAACATCGCAATATATATAGCATATTGTATCTTCTTATATCTTTATAAAAATAAAAGCTAGAATAAGCTGTTAGATAAATTCTTGGATCAATATGTGTTATGTTAATTATTTATTGGAGTATTTTTTAAAAAATACCATTTTTCAATGATGGTCGATATGTATTTATATATTGGTTCTATCATTTAAATATCACACCACGGAGACTCTATGTATAAATAAAAAAGAATAAATAATTCAAACCAAATTAATATGTTATATATATCATATATATATATATATACACCCCTCATGTATCTAATAATTTATAATTTAAAATATTCACTTTAAACTCCATTTATTAGATTTACTTATAATTTATTACAAATTATGTGCAAAATTGATAATTTAGTAATATAAACTGGGATATATAAATTTAAATTATTATTTTTTTGAGTTTTATACTATTAATGAAAAAAAAATCTTGTGTACAGAAGTATTATTATTAACTTTTCGCGTCATAGAAGTTTGTATAATATACTTCAGTCTGTAGTAAAGAATAAGTCAAAACTTACCGACATTTCCTCTCAATCACTGATAAGCAAAAAAAAATATTATATAATAGATATATAAACAATTAGAATTATTATTTATCATTATTCTACCTATTATAATTTATATGAATAATTATATATATATATTAAGATAGATATTTATATATTTATATATATATTTTATATATTTATACATATTTAAAATATATTTATATATATATTATTATTATTAATATTAATATTAAATATTATATATAATACATATACTTGTATATTGTGATGGGGGTTTGTTTACACACAGACTAACCATGTGAAAGGAAACAGAAATATATGTAAAATTAAAAAGCAGTAAATGAAAATATTTGATTAAGAACGCTGCAGATCAGATCTAAATTACTATAATCAATAACTAATTAGCATAGAGTTTAGAGAAATTACCTTTTTCACTATTATTATAATAACTAATTAATTATTTAATTATAACATAGTAAACATAACCTTCCCTTAAAACACACACAATACACATGACACACACAATCAACACAACACAACACGCACCTAATCATATATATATATAAAATATATATATATATACTATCTATTTATATAAAAGTTAAAACGAGCAATGAAGAAGTAGGAGTGAGAGTAGAGAGAGAGAGAGAAGAGAGAGAGAGATGAAGAGAGAGAGGAAGAGAGGTAAGTAAGAGAGAGATGAGTAAGAGATGAGAGAGAGAAGAGTGAGAGAGAGAGAGTAGAGAGAGATTGAGAGTAGAGAGAGAGAGAGTGGTAAAACCCTGTGAGAAATTTCAATTATTTAGAAATTTTATATTAAATAAAGATACTAATTTTACCCCTGCATTTATAATGATGTTCCCTATATAACCTATTTCTAATATAGTTAGCTATATAGTGGTACTATATAAGTATCAAAAAGTATGAAAAATATGCACCCCTTTATACACATTAGCAGTTATGATGAAGTTGCTGACCATTAATTGATACTATTAATTTTATATATGACTTCATATACCTAATTATTTCTTTATGTAGAAGATTTACTCACAAGTATGATAGGATATTAACTAGCTGACAACTAGAAGTACCACAATATATAAATTTTATGAAATGGAGGAAAATTTGCTCTTATTAATTTTATTCCATAAATTCACTGCTTTTGAATACTCATTATAGGAAGTACAAACCTGCTTTGCTTTTGGATACTCCTTATAGGGTTAAAAATATTAATTAGCTCAAATATGATGATAGCTTTATTCTGAGTTACTTTATATTATATATATATGAGCTAATCTGATACCAATGTATTCCTTTTTACTTTAGCTTATATGAATTCATTGTCTGTGTTGAGAAGGTGAATTAAGCTGTTCCTTAGTACTCAATAATTCATATTTTAATATTACATAATATATATAAAACATCATTATACTTATGTATGTGCTTAGCAGATAGGTTCATTTTTTGTCTTCACGCATTACGCTCGGTTGATAGTCGCGTGGACTGCGATGCGACGATGTTGATATTAACATCCGCGGATGCGGAACTGTTTGATATATTATATATATAATATATATATATATATATATATATACATTACCATAACTAAGTTTTAAATTATTATTAAATATTATTTTGAAAAATGTGGCATCGAATGGTTATAGTTAATATAAAATAGAAATCCTCAAGTAAGCTCGAAACTAAGATATTAGCTTTAAAAAAACATGTTTAATATTATATTTACCTCAAATATAATAAATATAATATAAATATATATATATATATAATAATATAATATATAATATATAATAATAATAATATATATATATTATAATTTATTCGAGTATTATTTAGTCAAAGCATAAGTATACTCAATTATATAATGAATTACTGTGTTATACCTATAAGTGGTTCAGGGACTGTGGACCTGTACTAACTCAAATCAACCCTCAACTCCAAACTACTTCTTATTTCCCCAACCTTATACCTCACCTATGTAAATGAACGAGATTTTACAATGGATATTATAAATAATACTTTATTTTTTTTACTATAAAGAAATTATCTAAATATACGAAATAATATGGAATGATAATTATGTCAATATAAAGCTCTCGATTTATCCCTTCTCTAGTACCTTAGCAATTATAGCTAAATATAAACTTACTTTCAGACTATTAAGGATACTCAATAAGTTGGAGAGAGAAGGCCATAAAGTATTTTTCCTATGCAAGTTACTCTCAAGAACGTGGGTTAAACATATTTATTGCTTAAACTTATTCACTCCACTAAACTGATTATGGATTCAATCATTTTGATCTAATAATTTATCTTAGTGTGATAGAATTATTCATAAATCATTGCACTCTATAACATCTTTATTGTAGTAATGTTTGATGTTCTTCATTACAACCTATATACTTATATGTTAATCTGTACGATATATTCTTATAATACTCAGTGGAATTCTTAGTTAACTTGATATTACTTGTAGAAGGTAGTTGGTTCTGTAGATTAGATTTCGATTCTTTTTTCCTTTTAATGGGGTGGCGAATTAATAGACTCCTGCTACCTATGTAAATTGTAAATGTTTTAATTAATTATTTCAACTAGGAAACAAATGATTATCACTAGATTTAACCTGCTCCTAATATTTGTTATATAAAATAACTTTATTTAATATATAACGTATATATACGGTGATCTAAAAAGTAAAGGAAAGAATATCGGTATATATTATAATTTTCCATAAAGAGGGAAGAATTAAACCCATTTTCACTAAGCTCTTAGTTTAATTTACAATTCATTTCATTCTTATTTTTATAATATACCGTAATCATTTTCATATTGATAATAAGATGTATATATTCTATAATAAGTACTCCTAACTTAGCAGTTGAGATTATGATATTTATACATTCCAGTAGAGACTCAAAGGAAATCTGGTTAAGAGGCGTACTATAATCTATTTTTTTGTTATGTTTATTCAATTCAAACTAAAGTAAATAGATTACTTTTGTCCTTCTTCTCAATTAAATTTTCCACACATTTAAAACACCTAATTACCTAAGTTTATTTGTAATTTGTATATACGACTAGCGTACGAAATAGTGATATATCTATATATATATAAGTAGATTTTGTAAGTCAATAAACTTTTCTTACCATACCATATAATAGAATAAATGTAAGATTAAAACATGCCCAGAATTTTTTTTTAATTGGGGCCGTAGCATTTGTTAACCTACTCGAGATTGAATATAATTGAGTAACAATTACACATATAATAATAAGAACTCTAATATGTAGAGCCTACGAAATAATTTATAAATTATTATTGGCATATTTTCGTTTCATTTGTTCATGTTTTTTCTTTCAGATTTCACTGGCGTGTTCAAATCCGTTTTCTAATTTGGATTTTTATATTAAATGTGTCTTTTATAATAAAGATACTTGCTATGGGTTATAATCTTGCTTCTGGAAACAAATAACACCCGCAAAAAGGTTGTGCAACAAGCGCGGATGCGGATGCGGAAATCGCGGTCTCTTATATATATATATGTGTCGAGATATATATATTTGCGATTTGGCCAGGTGAAGTGTTACCTGCATTTATACTAATATACTATAATATATATATATATATATAATAATATTAATTAATATATTATATTAATATATATATATATATATAATATTAATATATTATTATAATATATATATTATTAATTATATTATATATATGATTAATAATATATATTAATAATATAATATATTAATATATTAATATATATATATAATATCCCTAAAAAGCATCATTATTGGAGAGTTATTTTGGGTTTTGAGGGAACCCAACCTTCTCATAATATATTATGTTAACCAGGCGTGTATGTATACTCAAACTGACCTACTGATGAATTAAAAGGAAATTCTCAACCGTTTACTGATCTGATAGATTAATTTCTTACTCCACAGAGTTATCTATAAGGAACCGTTAATACTGTACGTAGCACTTTGGAAGATCTCACCGCTTCATATATACACTCGGGTCAAGATTCAACACGAATGCGTAAAGTTAATAATTCGGGATTTACATATTATGATATGCATAGATTTCATTAGCTTGTATAATTAATAGGCATGTTTATATATGTATATTATATATTAATATATAATATATATATAATATTTATATCTTAGATATATATAATAAGTATTATTATATATATATATTATAATATGAGTTATATTAAATATATATATATATATATATCATATATATAAATATATATATTATTATAATATATATATATAACTATATTATATACAATAATATTATTATATATATATATATATATATATATATATATTATATATTATATATTATAATATATTTAATATATTAATCTTAATAATATTATATTAATATTATAATATTATAATTTTTTAGTATACCCAAAATATTATTTAGATTATTAGATAATATTTAGTAAAAATAGCAAAAAATTTTGCCAACTCAAATATTATATTCTTCCTATTACAAAAATTTATACTAACTTCCAAAAGTATATAACTCCATAAAGTATTCAAATTTATAATTGTAATTAACACAAATATATTTAATTCTTATATTATCTCTGTGACGAATTAAAGAAAATTTATAATAATATGAATTTGACTTATTATTTAAAGCATTCGATATCGAAGTTATATTAAGATTATATTCATAAGCGATTAAATATATTTTGTCACAAAGGAATATTCGATTATAGATAAGGGTTTATAAATTTATTATATCTCTTTGTATGTCTGTAGATAAGTTTTGAATCATGATTATAATTTTTAATTTTTACATTTAAATTAATTTATTTTATGTATTTACCTTTATTGTGTGGGATATAATAGTAATTTGAAGGATTTTATATCTTAACCTCTAAATAATTTATCTTGATGTGAGAATATAATGTAATTTATATTTATACTTTGATTATAGCTAATGTGATTGCTATGTACTCTCAATATATATTCAATTTTATTTTGTTATTAAATATATTTATTATTATTATATAATATAATTAATATAATGGTCAGTTAATATAATTTTTAACACTATTAAATGATTGTTGATAAATATATTTACTTGATTATATATGTGAGAGTAAAGTAATCTCTGCACTTCCTTTAAAGCTTTTATTATTATTATTATTAATCTCTTTATAATAGGAATTGTGCTTAGGTTTTTAAAATCGTAAATTGTATATTATTAATTGAATTTTAACATTTTATCAAATATTATGTTTTTTTTCAAAAATTTTGCTTTTACAACTGAATGTGCCATTATTAATTATTTTTAACTTATCTATTTTATTATAATATTTATTGAGTTTATATTATTATTTTATGGTATTCATAACGACAACATTATTCAAGGAGTGTGATATAATTCACTAATATTGAACATAGTGAATATTGAATATTCCAAACAATTTTATAATTTATTAGTTTATTATATATTTTTGACAGTATACACTCTCGTAATATTATATTATTTATATATTATTATTATTTATTAATAATCTATTTATCAAAGAAAACATTACTATATATAAAAAATAATTATTATTTATTACGTTAATAGCCATTTGAGTATGGATATGAATATTTAGTGAAATATGAGGGCCGAATTGGGTATCAAGGAGGGTCTTAAAATCTGATGATGGGGAGATTTTTACATTTATGAAAACTTTCATTTTTTTACTTCAGTATATATTTATATAATTAGTATTTATTTATTTGCTATTAATTTATATAAATATATTTCAAATCCTAAGAAATAATATATATATAATGAATAATATATTTATAATTTAAATATATATTAATATATATTAACTATACAATATATATAATATATTCATTATATATATATATATAATATATACAAATATATATAATAATATATATATAATATTATATATAATTATATAATATTTATTATATAATATATAAATATATATATATATTAACTATAATAATATATATATATATATATATATTAATATATATATATATTAGTGATGAATATATATATATATATCTTAATTAATTATATATATAATATATTAATGTATGCGTTTAGAGGAAATAAAAATTAAAGGTAAAATTGATAATAATAAAAACTAAAAATCCACAATAAAAAAAAAACCTAAATAAATTCTGAATAATTTTTCTTATATATTGAGAGGGGTGAGATATACTCGAGCGTTCACTATGATGAGTAGGGACTAATAGTTAATATATACCATATTTATATATATTATTAATTTGTATAAAGAGATATTGTACTAACTAGCATATGTATGTGATAGTGGTCTGAGAGCAGTATATAATATGTATATCATAAATATATACTATATATATATATATATATATATATATAAATATATAATAATCATATATTATATAAATATATATATATAATATTATATATATATATATATATATATATATATATATTATATATACTATATAACGGTGAGGAAACACAGGGGGGGACAGTTATTTTACCAATTAACATATACCGTAAGTGAGGTGACAGGGGTCACGTGAAAGAATCACTATATATACCTACTATGCGACATATATATATTATATATATGATATATATATAATCCGCATAAAAATTAACCATGAAAGCGGGGGTCCGGTAGACCCTCACTCGAGAGCGGGATATATTAGTTACAACCTCACCGTCAAGTATAGTTATCCCTACGGAGTGAGAGGGGAAATTGTCACACCCGTAGTATTCCCCGATAAGGTACGAATGAGAGACTATATACCTGAGCACCTCATGCCATCGTTGCTGAGTATATAATCATCCTTTGGTGATATAATATATACTTATAGTATAAAAAAAATAAAACCACTAAATTATACTAGATAAATTATATATTTATTTAACTAGAGTAAGGTATAAAATGATTACTCTTAAAATAGGCTCATTTCACTATTAATTATTATAAATAATTTTTAAAATAATTATTATTTTTTATTATATTTTTTTATTATTTTTATACATTATACTATAACAATATAGAATAATTTAATGCGAATCGCGGTGTGTTACAACATATAAATATAATTAATTGGGTCCTTACACTTTTTTATTCCTCGCTCACCGGTACCATGTTGTATCGTTTTTTGAGATATGGATTGGTGCTCTTCCCTAGAGGATGAACATATATATATATATATATCTATATACTATATATATACTAATAGGTATTCATTATTAAATAATTCACTTATTTTATATATATATATTATCAAAAAAATTATAACATTAAATATCAATGATAATAATACAGCAATAATAGAAAGAAGTTATAAAAATGAATTTAAAAATGAAAGAATATATAATAGTACAAACCTATATAATTCCTACCCTAGTCATCATAAACGTACCTATAGTGTTCTAAATTCGCACTGTAACGAGAGAGGTAGATTCGATAGCACGTAGTAATTAGAGTCACTAATGTTTCGAAATAATAACAGAATAAGAGGAATATATCGAACGTACAGAACGTAATTTACTTCACAGGGTTATACTCTATCACACTAGCTAAACACATTATACACACTCACTACACTAACTACTAACACAGAACTCACATCACATATACACCAATAAGCCAAAACTCATATAAGGAATGAATACTTGTCAAATAAATGGATAATAAATATATATAAAAAAATAATCGTATGTATAAAAAATAAATCATTATATACTGAATTGATACCTCATAACCATAGACTACTTAGGATTTCATATATACCCATCCTGTTTTAATATGAATTAATTATATTATATATATCATATATAGATATATATATTAATATATATATATTAAATATATTATATCATATATATATATATTTTAAGTACTACTATTTCCTCACTTTAATTGGAGAAGTTTCATTATTGGGTTTAGAAAACCCCCCACCTAACTCCATGTTGGTATATAATCATACCTAAAACATACTCTTACTACTCAAATAAGTAGCTAACTGCTTAATAATAAATTTACAATTAAATATATTAATATATATATTAAATATATATGTATATATATATACTATATATATAAATATATATAATATATATATAATATATATATAATATTTATATATATATATATATTAATAATATATATATATATTATATTATATATATATATATATATATATATATTTAATTATACTATATAAAATATATATATATATATATATAATATATAATATATACTAAAACATGCGTGCTCCTTAAAATTATAGTTATTATTATAACCATACATATATGAATATCTCGATTATATATCACTTCTAGAGCATTACGTAGTGTAAATTCTAGAAACCCATAATGTATATGAGCTGGGAGACATATGCAAAGGTTATGGCTGTCAGATAGTAACGGTTCTATTTAATTTTTACTGGAAGAATAATTATATCTATTACAGATATAGAAGGCTAGAGAGTATAGCACGCAGTAGAGAGGCATGCAGATGAGAGAGATGGAGTGAGCAGGTAGAACAGAGAGACGACGCACGCTGAGAGATGAGACGACGATGAGATAGTAGAGAAGAGAGAGCAGGGATGCGAAAAACATTTCGCACTAGATCACGCACACAATAAATATAATAAAATATGCTAATATTAAAGTGGACTATATTAATGGATTAATTATTTTTGATTTTATAAAATTATATTTTTATATTGTTAATTTTGCTATATATAAAATAGTTTATAATATATATGGTTTGGAATAATGCTAAATTGAATATAATAAGAAATAATAATAATAATTTATTTAATAATTATATTATATTATTATTAAATTATTTTAGTAATTATAATTAATTCTTATTATGGAATTATTAGGCATATATATATCATTTAATTATTAATTTATTCTTATGAAAATTGAAAATTATCTATTATATTATATATAATTATCTATTTATTTATTAAGTATGTTATGAGGTCTATTAATGGTCTCATATTACCGCTTATATACTTATTATAACGATGCTACTTTTAAGCTTTAAATAATAGATAACAGCACAGCTTATTGGGTAAATGTCATAAATTAGGAAGCCATATTGCTTGACTACACTTAATTGTCGACAATTTCTCACGAATTTTGATTGAGGATGAACAATATACCGTATAACAACTCAAAATATTCCCTATTACTACTATGGCCCTTAGACCAAAAGCATAAAATTCACCCTAACAAAATCTTCGAAGGGCCAACTTAATATAAGTAGCTCCATAGATGAGTAGGATAATAATATCCACTTAAAAAATGTTATTACTAGAGTATAGGCATACACACTACATAGATACAGGATCTTTTATTTCGTGAATAATGATCAAGCAACAAGAATTTTTCATTTGTAGTTAATACTTGGTCAAACTTACTAGACAATACTATATTTCAATAAGGTAGTTTTATTTTATACAATCCATATCATGGATGTATTAAATAATATATATATCTATTAAATAGAAATTTATTACTATTTAAATGTTGTTAGCTAAAACAAAGTCGTTCGCTCTTATAATTAACAAACATTAAAATTTTGAAATTAATGATTTAAAGTTTTAATTGTTCATATATTACGTCCATAATATTTAATTACATCTTAAATTTATACTTAAAATTATCATTGCTAAAATTTTATAATGAGTTATTATTATTTAATTATTATTATTATTATTTATAATTATTATTATTATTTTTATTATTATTATTAATTATTATTTATTATTAATTATTTGAATTATTAATTTATTATTATTATTCATTTAATTATTATATATATATATTAATTATTTATTTATATTATTAATTACTTATTAACACTGATACAAGTTTTTTGTTCATAATTATCTAATATCCCTATCTATTATCCTAATTAAATTTAATAGGTTATTCCGATATTTACTACTTACCCTTCAATTTCTTAGGTTATTATGATAAAGAGTTCATTTTCTCTGGTTCACCAGTTTTTGATTATTGGCGTGCTTTTTCTTTTTCTTGGGCTTCTTTTTTGACTTTAATATCCATATAATCGGATACGGGAGCATCTGGTATTTTCGGTCATTCCTCCTTGGCGGTCGTACTCTAATTAAGCTCTATCTAAAAACAGTGCCTTTTTCTTAAATTTTTCTTTTCTGTCTTTTTCATCTTTTCTCATGCTTTCACTTCTCGAATCCTTTCTTTCTCAATTCCTTTTTTGTCTTCTCTATCTAGAGACAGCTCCTGTCTGAAACTTACTCCTATTTTAAGCGACTCTCATTACCTCATCTTTATCATACTCTGCTGTTATATCAACCCACTAACCTTTTAAACTACGTTCATGCCTCCTGTTAGCCCAAAAGCCGTTCGTGTGCATCACGTGATTTGTGTGGTCTTTGGTAAGCTCCAGGGCTACGTTTCGCCGCGGTTGCTTTCCTTCTTTCCCTTCCACCCCTTCTGTTCTGTGGTGAATTCTTTCCAATCTCTTCTGTTTCCCTGCTGCATTTTATATCCCACACTTTAAGCTGCGGTCTGGTGCTCATCTGCGTAACTTTGCGCTATGCAATGAAACTTTGTGTCAAACACCTCCCTGTAATAGTGCTATCTCCGTTGAGTGGTGTTCACAACTGTTATATATTATATTATTATATATATTATATTATATTACTTATATAATATATATATATATTATATATACTTTCTTATATTTATGCTTTTCTCTTATTTGAATATTCTTTTCATTTCATGTATACTTCTTCTTCTTACTTCTTCTCTTATATCTTATCTTCTACTTATCTTAATGTCTTCTTCTTACCATGGTAGACACAGGTTGAATACTCTTTGTCTTCTATATTACTTTAATACTTTATATCCATATTATATATATATTATACATTATAATATATACTATTTTTACTATATATTTTTCTTTCTTTATCATTCTTTTACTTATTTATATATATATTATATTATATATACTATATTTATATATTTTACTTATTATATTATATATTTCTTTTGTATATTATATACTTATTATTTTATCATAATATATATTATATATTATACCTATTATTATCTATTTATTCATTTATATATATTATATTTATATAATATTACCTTTTATATATATATTATTTATTATATTATATATTATATATATAATATTATATTATTATTATTATTATTATTATATTATATATATTTATTATTTATATTTATTTTATTTATATATATAATATTATTATTATATTATATATTAATATTATATTTTATATGTTTATATATTAGTATTTTTATTATATATATTATTATTATTTTATTTATAAAAGTTTCATATGATTGATATATATATATATTAATTATATTATTATATATATATATATTTATTATTTATATTATATTATTATATATATATTTATATCTATTTTTATATATTATATATATATATTATATATTATATATTTATTACAAATAGTATTACATAGATGAATACTATATTATATATATTTTTATATTAAATAAATTATATTATTATATATATATTTATATATTTATATTTTATAATTTAATTATATTATTATATATTATATATTTATCTAATATATATTTTTTGGGGGGTCTCCCAAATGCTATATTTTTCATATATTTTTCTATTTATTTATTATATATTTTATATATTCAGTTATATATATATTATTATATTTATATTACTATTATTTAATTTATATATAACAACGCCGTATTACTATTCACCAGTATTAACTATATTATATATTATTTATTATTTTTTTATTATATATTTATATTTCTAATTTTAGTATCTATACTTATTATCATTAAAATTTATATTTATATATATATATTTATTTATATTATATTATTACTATATTATTAATATATTATATATATAATTATTTTATATTATATAATATTATTATATATATATTATTATTTATATTTATTTATATTATTGTGAGTTGTTTTTTTTATTATTATATATATATTTTATTTTTTAATATATGTATATAATTATTTATATTATAATATATTTTTTTATAATATTATATTATATATTATATTAATATAATATATATTTATATTTATATATATATTTATATTTTTATATATATTATATATATCATATTATATATTATATTTATATATATCTATAATATATTCTTTTGGACATCAGTCTTGATCACACTCTTTCCTTTTTAATATACGTTGTATTCATTATATCACTTATATAGGGTCTTGAAGCTTCTTCTCTCTTTCTTCTTTATCTTTCTTACTTTTCATTTATTTTAATCATAGATTATACCTCTCTTATACTTCAATATTATTTTCTTTCTTATTATTATATACTTTTTTATATATTTCATATATATACTATTTATTATATATATTTACAATATATTATTAATTTTTATATATTCTATATAATAGTATATATATATTATTCTCTATAAGCATTTATTTATTATTAATATATACTATTATTTATAATATATATTATTATTATTACTTTTTTCTATCTTTTTCTTTTTATTATCTCTTTACCGCTTATTATTTATCCTTTTTATATCTACTTATTATTATTTCCTATCTATTCTATCCTGCCGTATTACATCGCATGAATTTACCATTATATATTACTTTTTTTCCTTATTTATCAATATTATTATCTTTAACTTTCTTTATATTTCTACTATTAATATTTCTTTTTCTCACTATTTTTATTACTATTTTATATCTTACTATTTATATATTATATATATATATACTATAATTATACTATATTTATTATACTTTTATTCTTTACTTTATCTTATATTATATCTTATAATATATACATTCTAATATCTATCAATTCTATCTATATACCTTCTTTTAATATACTATATTTTATATATATAACTTTTCAACTGTATATTCTTTTATCATGTCATATATCTAATTTACTTATTATATACTTATTATACATTTACTATTTACTTAATAATTGAAATTTTCATAATTATACAATATTTCTTTATGTATCTAAAAAATGTAATTGAAATATGATAAAATCGGATTAACACATTGATAGGGTATACCACTATATAACATGCGTATTACATAGCATGAATACTATTTTATATTATTTTATTATCTTATTATATATATATTATATATACTATTATATTCCATATTAATTAATATATATTATTATATAATATTTATATACTTTTACTATTATAACTTTTAATATATATTACTTATATATTATATTATATATATATTTATATATTCTATTATAATATATTATCTATATATATTATTATATTATATATATATTATATACTATATATATATTTATATATATATATATATATTAATTATTATTAATTATATATATATATATATTTATATAATATTATATATTATATATATTATATATCTAATTTATAATAATATATATCATACTATATATTCTATAAATAATATATTATATATAATATATAATTATAATATATAAATTATATATATTATATTTATATATATAATTATTATATATTTAATTATATATTATTATATTAATATATATATAACAATATATATATATTATAATAATATTATATAATACATATATACTACTATTATTATTATCTATATATATATATATATAATATTATTATATATAATAACTTTATATAATTATAATATACATTATAATATTATTTATTTATATCTTATATAAAACTATATATATTATATATATCATATTAATTATAATAATATATTATTAATATATATCTTATATATATTATTATATCATATTATTATTAAATATATATATTAATATACTATATAGTATATATACCATATTTTACTATATATATATATAATAATAGATATATATTTTAATATCTAATTTAATAATTACATCTTTATATAATATATATATTAATTAATATAATATCTTAATATTATTTATATATATACTATTTATCTAATTTATATAGTACTTCATTTGGTAATAATATAGTATATATATTATATATATTATAAGATTTAATCTTAATTAATCTTATAATATATAATAATTAAAATAATTATATATTATATATAATATTTATATAATTAATAATATATATATTATATATATTATATAACTTAATACTCTTATTATTATATATTATATACTATATATATATATTATAATATTATATTATTTATTTATATATAATATATATATAATATATATACTTAATATATTATATTATATATATATTATTAATATTATATAACTATATTTATATTATACTATAATACTATATAATTAATTATATAGATTAAATATTATATTTATATTCGTGTGTATCACTTTATACAAATTCCAAGGGACATATAGTATCATATAGATATTAATTATAATTAATAATATTAACTTATATTTATACTAATTTTATATATTAATTACATGATATATATATTACTTAATAATACTATTATATATATTATATATTTATAAATCAATTTCTCCAATATAATATAATACATTATATATTTCCTTAATAAACTATTGTACTAATACTTCTAAATAAAGTTCTACTTACTTTAATTTAATATACATTATTAAATCATTTATATTAATTTACATATATATACATATATTAAATCATTATTAAATTACAAATCTATTATCATTATTATCTTCATTTAATTATATCATTTATTTATCCAATTAAATGAATTTTAATTTATATCATTTATTTATTATAATAAATTATTTTTATATTTATAATTTTTATTTATATACGAGAAGAAAGACCGAGCATTGGATATAAAATATGAAGTTTAAAATATTAATAATATATTTATATATTACCATATTGTATAGACACGCTGTTATAAAATATAATTTTATATTGCTTTTGCTCTTGAACTTATATGTATATAATTTATTAATTAAATTCAATATGATAATACAATTAAATCAGTACACAAGCAATTAATACAAGAAAGGTAACACGAAGTAACGTTATAAAAAGTCCTCTACATAGTGCCTCTTAACAAGATACTAGGAATTATTAAAAAAAATTTCTGTATTTATATTTATCTCTCTCTCTTCTCTTCTTCTTGTACCCATATACCCCAGTACTTAAATCCTCGGTTTATCACAGTCGATTACCATGACTATTGTATTAATTCAGTTTCCTCACGAGTTAGCTTGAGTTGTAGTTTTTGAGATATGGATTGTGGTCTTCTAGAGGCTGAATATAATATAATATATGAATATTATTATTAATATCATATATATAATTTAATACTATATATTATATTAATATATATATACTTAATAATAATACTTATATATATATATAATATATATATATAATATTATATAATACTATATATATATTTAATATATATAATAATATATATATATATTAAATTATGCTTATATTATAATAGTATTTAATATAGTGATATATATAATATTATGTATATATTTACTCGTTTAGAAACAGAATAAAAAATGTTTATATTTGCTTTTAGATATCAGGGTTTAGAGTATAAATTCGTGGTATCGATATAATCTTAATTTTATTATTACGAATATTATCGAATACGTAATGGTCCAAGCCAGAACGTAAATGTTTATTTAACATATTCTGCTATATTAATTAATTTATATAATTTTTATTATAAAAATTTAATTAATTAATTCTTATTATTTATTTATATACAATCTAAATATAATTTAAATTAATATTATATATAATTATATATTCCGACATCTACATTAAATACTTCTCTAAGATTTTATTAATATATATATAATTATATTAAATATAATATATATAATTATTAATAAATTATACTCTTATAAATGCTATACTTATTATTGAAGAGTTTGGGTTTTTGAACCCCCACCTCTCAATGTGGTAAAAAACATGTAAATAATCATCAAAATAAAACTCTCAATAAGTTTGAAAATGCTTCAGGAGATTCTCAATTATATTAATTTATATTATATATAATTATATTCATTTAATTAATATATTAATTTTTATTAAATTCATTATTATATTTTAATTATAATTATATTATTATTATATAATATATTATTTAATTATTTTATATTATTATTATTATTATTAATTATATTAATACCATATATTTATTTATAATTTATAATTTATTCATAATAATATATTATTATTATTATTATATTATTTAATAATTTATTTATTTAATATTATTATTATATATAATTATTTATATAATTATTATTTAAGTTAAATTTATATAGTTATTATATTATTATATTAATATTATTATTATTTATATAATATATATATATATAATAATTTTAACTTTACATTATTATTAATTATATATAAATTATAGAGTCAAACCTCTCAAAAAATATTTGAAATATGAGGTATAATTAAAAAAAAGAAAAGACAATCGGAAACCAAACCATAGATCAGAGAGTACGTAACAAACAATGCAGATATTGTAACAATTTATGATGGACATTAAAAGATAAGATAATAGATAAAACACGGATTACCTAAATAAAATAAAAAAATTACCACATCACTTACTATGTTTCGTGAAGTGCAATATAGAGACCTCCAAAGAAGCTGGGAAAGAAAATTAGCCCTCAGTAATTGGAGTTTTAGGAACATGGTAACGCATGTATGGAAACCGGTTTTCCTAATCATTTTTTCGGAGGGAACATTATAAGTAATCATTTCAACGAAAATATATTACGAGTCCGTGAATAGATATGTTCCTTTTATGCTCTCATATCTAGTTACAATGCGATACAGGAATAAGAGAAAACAAAAAAAAAAAACAACCTGGTATTAAAGCCAAAATAAAAATAGAAAAAAATAAGAAGAGAAAAAATACCAAATCGAAAATTTTAAGGTTCGCATCAGTTATTTTAAAGAAAAGACGCATTAGGAAAGTGGAATAAATATATTATAATATAATATAAGATGTATAATACTGAAAATTAATCTAATTTAAGCACATATGAATTAATTATTCCTCCCAACACTATTCTCTTAATAATCATCAATTAAATATCAATCTCTGATATAAATTTAATTAATTCATAGTTTTTACAGATTAACTGTTAAATAATAATAATTAAATATTCATACATATATATAAAGATTAAATAATTTAAATAATAATTAAATTAAATAAAATAATTAATAATATATATATATTATAAAATATTAAATATATAATAATATAATAATTATATACATTAAATAAATAATATAATTAAATAAATTATAAAATAATATAATTAATAATAATTCAATTATTAAATATAAATACTAATATATTTATATCATATAAATTATCTAATAAAACATAAATAAAATATTATTATATATTACAGTGTTAACTAGGATTTTACTACAATTTCATCCTGTAATAAAAAGTGTATCTCATAGAGTATTTTTATAAGATTTCATATAAAAAATTCAACATATAGAAATATTTATGTCAATAATCATGTTTTCACTTATCAACTATATAAATTTATAATTCATAATATTAACTATGAATAAATGTATAATTCTTACCCTTATAGCTATCTTGCAAATAAATGGTCTACTATATATTCGATTAACAATACTCGAATATATATATATATTATATATATTTTATATATATATAATTCTCACTATTAAGGTCCTCATTCCGGGTCGTCCGTCCTCTTGTATTGAGACCCGAAATATAGGCAATTGAATATAGTGCTCTTTCCATATCTGGGGGGAGAGCTACACTTGGTTATCACCGGCTTATATAATGATACAATAGAGATCGATCCACAAACAAACAAAAACACGGATATATAAAGACTGTTCCATGTACAATATCAACTAGACATCTCAACATTGTACCTCTAATTAATTTTCTTATGACTTTTTAATCTCCTTCTTCCATATAAAGGAGTACCATAAAATACAGCGGATATCAGGTGATTATGAACGGAATGAAACATTTACCACTCGATCAGTTACATACACCAAATCACAATACTTGTACGACAGCCCTCGTAGCCATAAAAAATGGAATCGTAGAGTAATCTGATGATTACTGCAATAACATAGATAGTTTTATGAGAGTTGTGATAAGTAATTCTTGGTAATATCACAGTGCTTAAAAAATTATCGCATTGCGGATGACGTATTCATCACACTTCTCTTATCACTACTGCACATCCAATAATAGTAAATAATAATAATAATAAATAATAATAATAATAAATAATACTATTACATTATGTCTCTTGAATCATTGAGAATATAAAATATCTAATCTTCCATCACTATCTTGAAGATTATCTCATCATGACAAATGAATTTAATATCCTCACTTTAAATAAGACATATATGCGTCTGTATGAGCTTCCATATCTGACGTAATCTTGACGACTAAGAGCATGAGAGTAATATGATAACACATTAGAGTAGTAGACAAATAACATAACACCTAGACTACCTCACTCCTGAAATGAATTCTCTATAATAACTTACATACCCGAGTAAGAAATGGTATTGAATTACACAACTAAGTAAATAATAATTAATAAATTAATATATAAATAATTATATAAATAATAATTAATTAATTAAATAATAAAATAATTAAATAATAAATTAACTTAATATTAAATAAAATATTCTTATAAATAAAATAACAGTAATAATAGGTGTATTATTTTATAAAAATTAAAAAATTAAAAAATAGTAATAATAATAAAATATTTAAGATGTTATAGTTTTACTATAAAACATTATATTCAATTAACAATCATTCTCACTATTTGCAGATATTATGGTAGTATTTTGGATATGTAAATTCTAATTATTTAATATAATTATTTATATATATAATATATATATTATAATATAATTATTATTATATTAATTAAATTAAATGAACATTTTAAATTTATCAATAATAAGATCACTCACTAACCATATAATGGGTCTGTAAAAAGATGTATTTGAATTTATGGTATGCTTGGTTAAAACACTATGCTACTTTAGATCATAAGTTAAATAAAACTCTCATATATAACATATAACCTTTAACTCTATACTTCAATCTATCTAAATCATATATTAAACTTATGGGTTCTATACATTAATATATTACCATATGAGATAAGAGGTGGGGGTATATTTTTCATCATATAATCAATTGTACTTTTCAGACTTTAAGAGTAGATTCTTGTATAAAAATATTTAGTAATTTTCTTCTATATTTTCCTTGAATAATATAAAAAATAATATACTTTTTTTGTATCATTATCCATATTATTTCAATTTTTCTGTAGCTAAATATAAATTCTGTTATTTTTTCATTCATATTATACTTTTTTTACACACTCTTTCTATATAATAATTAATATCGCTATAGGATATGTTAGTTTCAAAGTAATCACCTAAGTATAACTTCCCACTCACCTTTTCTTAACATACTATAATACACTCTCTTTTGGCTTTTTTTCTCCTCACTACTTATATCTTACCTGTCTTTTAATACCATATCTTCTCTATCTAAAATACCAGTTGACTAACTATTCACTCTACTACAATTATATATATTTAATAACCACCAGATATTAATTTTGAAATCTCACATTATGAATTTGCATTAATAGCTATTGCACAAATATACATTTATTCCATATAAATTCTAATTTATAATTTTATATCTCAATTAAATATTCTTGAATTAATTCCCTTTACTATATAAATATAAATATTAAACAAAAAAAATTAAAGTTTACTATGCAAATAAATTAAACAAATAGCCTTACATTAGACGTATTAAATTTCTAAATTTTGACCAGAAAAGCAACAAAACTAACAGTTTTAAAATTAATATAATAATATATATTCATAATAGTATAAAGAAAATGATAATGTAATAAAGAATTAACCTATACTTATATATATATAACAAAAGAGTCATTAGGATTAAGATTGTCTTATATTACAACAATCTGAGCATTATATATATATAATATTGCTTTATCTATATAATATCTTATCTGCATATTATAGTATACTTTATGTATTATCCCGAGTTTTTGGTAATGAGTACTAAAATATTCTATTATAAAATACATAGACGTTTATAATATAAAATAATTTATTTAATTTTATTATTATATTTATATTATTTTATATTTTATAAATTAATACATCTAATATTTTCATTTTTTATTTATCTAATAATTATATTTATAATTATTAAATTACCTATTTATATTTTATCTGAATTTTTTAGATAATAATTCATACTCTGAACATCAAATTGGTTATCTTTATGCAATACTTTCACATACTTATATGTATCATATATTATTAATCAGCGAAAAAAATTTTAAATTGGTACAATATGTCACAATGTTTATGAAATATAGCTTTATGAATATTATATAATATATAAATATATAATATAATTTTAGTTGGTATTGTTTATAGATATATATATTACCCTTAACGTACTTTTCCATATTTAGTTAATGTTAAATCATTGGAGCTTACTACATATGCGTACTACAAACTTCTATTAGGATGTAAATATATATGTATTAACTTTAATCTAAATTAATAGTAATTTAATATTATGAACTATATATATATATAACTATATATATATAACACATATATATATTTTATATATATATTAAAACCTAACTTTATTATAAATATATATATAACTCAATGATTATTATATATATAATATATTATATACTCAATCCTATTATTAGGATTTCTCATACCTATCCTTACATTTATAAATATATAAAAAATACAACAATATCTGTGTCTAAAGAGCTGCCAATTTAGCTTGATAGCTGCTGCCATTATTAATACTTATTCTACTAATATTTATCCAATAATTTATAAAATATATATATAATAATAATACTATAAATTATAATAAATAATAGATAATAATATATAATAATATATATATAAATATAAATCATTATATAATATTAAATTAAAAATAAAAAATAAGGGTTGAAGTCTTCCATCAATAAATAAGATAATATTCCCTAAATTTTACAAATAATAAAACTAATATAAAAAATATGATTAATTACGTTATTAAAAATAGTATGAGACTGACGTGAGTAAAAATAAGTCTTTGCACAAACTAATAATGCAAATACTTATCGAACGCCCAATCTGTTAAGAACAATGAATAACTATTAATATCAATAAGACCTTCTTTAATAAATTAGTTTTTTCATTTAATATTATTAAAATATCATTCTTTTGGCTTAGTGATATTTAAGTAAAATTTTTAATTACTTTTATTTAATTTACTTAATTTTACTTCTCTTAAGTTAACATATAAGTAACAAAAGTTACAATCTACTTAGGAAACTAGAATTTTTCAAACTAATTGATAAAATATAATATATAAAATAATGGAATGGAACTATCATATTAAATCTTATTTTATTATAGGCGAATATTATTTTATATAATATATTATCAATAAAGTAATTATTAATTAACTAATAATTATTATATTCTAGTATTATATATCATAATATAATTATATTTTACAGTAGTTCAAAATTATTATGATATTATATATTATTCTATTAATATGTATAAATAATCAAATATTATAAGTCTAAAACTTTAAATATAAATGAATCAATATAGATAAAGTAACCTTAATAAATAAAATAGGGGCCTATATACTGATACTCATATAATTAATGAGGATAGCCTGTATAAACGTAGGAGCCCTGCATCACGCAAAGTTTGCAGTATTACCCATAGCTAATGAAACATAAACACTTTCTCTACTAATATATAATAACAAATCAGAAAGTTAAAAATATATATATTATATATAATATTATATACCTATTATAATTATATATATATATTATAATATAATATATTATACTATAATTAAACGTATAATTATATATAATAATTAATATATATATATATATATATATATATATATTATATATATATATTTAATTTTCATTTATATATATTATAATATTAATATATAATATATATATTAAATATTATAATTATATTATATAATATAATATATATTATATATTATTATATTAATATATATATATATAATATATATATATATAATATATATTATATATATATAAATATATATACTAATTATTTATATAATATATAATATATATATATAATATATTATATATATATATTTATATATTATTATTATATATTAATATATATATATATATATATTTATATCATATATTTAATTATATAAATTATATTTATATATATATATATATATATATATTAATTAACTTAATAATAATATATATATAACCAATAAATTTGTTAATAATACCAATGATATATAATAATAATAATAATATATTATATATAATATTATTATATATATTTAAATATAATATATATATATATATATTAATATATTTATATTAATATACTATTAATAATTATATATATATATATATTATATAAGTACTATTATATATATATATAATATATATATAATATATATATATATATATAACCAATTTAAACTATTATTTTCAAAGATTGTGATTACTAAATCAAGTATCTATGTGTCCGTAATTTTAACACAATGACAAAATGAAACATAAATATATAATATTAAGAGCAGACTACACATTTCCAAGTTTAATATCGACAACAACAAAAACCTATAATATTGGTTGACTATAATATATATAATAATATATATATATTATAAATATATATATATATATTAGTATAATATATTATATATATCCTATGCCTAACACTTATATAGATATACTATATAATTAAGAGAGAAACTCTATATAAATCATCGAAACCATTATTTTTTATGGTTATAAGTTCAAACTCTTATAATATATATATTAAAAGTATAAAAATATAATATATACAAAATGAATAATGGATCTCTTAAATTTAACCGAAAATTCAGAGAATAAAAATGTTCTTTATTTTTTTTTTATAGTTTGTATTAAGCATTAAAACATATTAATAAAATATCAATATATATATTAATAATTATAATAAATTTATGATCTAAATAATATAATATATATAATATAATATAATATATTATAATAAAATAATTAAATTAAAAATAATATAAATAATAATATATATTAATTATAATTAAAATAAATAATAATATATAAATAAAATATAAATAATATTAATAATAATAAATTAAGATATAAAATAAATAATATGTATACTAATATTGACAATTAGAGAACTATTTATACTACCTGTGTTTAGAACAGCCTTAAGATAACCATTTATATATAGAAAATTTCTTCACTTGGAGTATATAATCATCGATTCAAGTATTAATTTATAATAAAAAGGCCAAACTTATGTGATAACAGTTTTAAATATAAAGTTATGTTAAATAATAATAATATATATGTATATTATAATATTTTATTAGTTTAATTTCGTGTCATATAATATATATATAATATATATATATATAATATAATATTATATATATATATAAATTATATATAGTATATATTAATATTATATGAATATATATATATAATATATAGTATTTATATATTATATATAATATATATGATATTAATATTATATATATTAATATATATATAATATACTATTAATATATAATATATATATATATATATATAATCAGATATATTATATTATTAATAATATATATATTAATTAATATTATATATATTATATAAATATATATTTTATAACTATATATATATATATATATATAATTAATATTTATTAATGGGTTGACCCGTAAAAATTGATGATTATGTATAATTTTTAGATATAACGGTGGGAACCACAAAGTTGAAATATAGCTCTCCCAGATTTTAGGTAGTTAAATTTTGAGCCACGATTGGAGCATGTGAGACCGTGGCCCCACTTGTGCCCTCAAGTTAAAAAAAATACAAAAAAAAACCGCGTTGTGGTTGAGTGACTGACTAGCGATAGGTTTTGAGGGGTGAGTATCTTATCGACCCCTACACAATTATTTTCTCATGATTTTTGTCTCAAATTAAAATTAGGGCAATATATTATTGTAAATATTTTCACTTATAATATATTAATTTATTCTGCTTCTATGTACATGACTCAGGTTGTTTAGATAGCTAGGTTGCTTCGTACAGTGCTGTAGTTGTTTGATGTGTGTGTGTTGTGATGTGCTGTAGTTTGTGTGTTCGATTTGTGTGTAATTGTCTGAGGATTTTAAGGAGGGCCGCCTGCCCTCTTGATGTTTTAGAAATCCACTAAAATATGTCTAGTTAAATTAAATATAAATATCACTAAGTTAATGCAGAGAAAGGATGTAATAAACAAATTTCGTTGTAAGTTATAAAAGTCTTTTACCTGATATGAGGAAGATGACTGACAAACAAAAAATAACGTTCAAAAGATCCTGAATAAGGGTTCATCACACCCAAAACCAGAACGCTTTAAATCAAGGATACTCTGAACCCCATATAAAGAAAGCGAGAAACAAAAATGAAGCAGAAGAAAGCTATTTCATAAATTTGTCGGTTACAAGGCTCAGATTCGCATTGTCATCAACAAACGAAAAAAACAGAGTGTAGTAATCTTCTGACACGTCTCTTTTATATGCGTACAGTCAACGTTCTAAACAAATTTGTTTCTGTTTGGATCTCCAAATATGAAGTTCGAGTAAAAACATCTAGAGAGAAGTTATTGAATAGAAGTTGATGTTGAGATATTTTTCACGGCCCGACAATTACCCTAACTAGAAAGCTTTTTGTTTCTGGGAAGAAAAGTACGGGATTCCTACAGAACATGTAAAGATCGCTAATTACTAAATTTAAGAAAAACTTCCCTGCAGAGTGAAAGAAAGTACAAAAGGACCAGTAATAAACAATCATAACAACTCTTGACACATTGTGGGAAACACTATGTCATCTTTAGAGAAAAAAAATCCATATAATTACGACTAATCCTAAAAGGGATGATATCTTTTAGAATATCGCCCATCATATGAGATGCCTTGGCTACATTGAAGAATATATAGAAGAAGACCAAGGAGTTTTACTTTTTGTTATATAACAAATGAGGATATATGAAAAGGTGTATCGTAAACAGGCCTTTGATCCTCAGCTTATAACGATAGGATATAAAACCAAACTGAAGAAATATAAACTTAAAAAGGAATAACTTATCGCGGCAAATGAAACATAAGCAAACTTTTTACTAGTACATGGGAGGGAAAGCTAAAGTATTCTTTATTTTATATTTATGCTTTGAGTATAATATTGAATTTATTAAGCTATAGTACGTTTATTTATAAATAGTCTCTTGGTACCCTTATTTATTAATTTTTTATACAAAAACAGACATTACACAATCAAGATAAGCAACGTAACTTAACTATTATCAATAATAATATATAATTGGTTCACCTTTATCTTTTACTTTCACTTTCTCTTATTATTCATTATAAGAGACTTGATAATGAAGAAGACTGAGGACAGTGATGAAATGAGGAAACACTGCGATTGAATAGATATACTGTAAGAATGTGCTGTCAAATGGATCAGGTTTTGTAACTTATATCAAGAAACTGTGAGAGGTAAATTTCACTGAGGTACCAATCTATAGCTATAGGACTGAAGAGTGGACGTTAGGTAGAAAATTATTTAACCTTTTGTAAAACTTATACTCTATTGTTGGTTGGATCGGTGTATAGAGTATCTGCACAGATAACGCCACACAAATACTCATAGCTTACCATAGAACACTTATGAGGTGAAGTATCTGAGGAAGTATATTATAAAGTGTTCACAAAAAACACTACATCCATGAAAGGATGAAAATATTCAGAGAAAGATTCATGGTATGAATGAAAGATCTACTAGAACAAATATGTTATATATCATCAAGAGAAGGGAAAGCTGTTGTAGGCTTTCAAATTATGGGCACGTGAAAAATTCTACCTCAGACGATTCTATAAAGAGACATGACGGTCAGAAGAATGAAGCATACGCTCTGTGATCTGTTAATTCTTACCTATGGATTATTATATGTATATACATGTATCACTGCTAGTGATTTCGCTGTAAGCGACGAGTATATGTTTAAAACAGTGACGCACAGCTACGACTTTGCACGACTGTCGTGATTACTGTGAGTTTTTCGTTTTTGACAATATACACATTAGGACGGAGAATTTATGGGAGTGATGAATCATAAGCCTGTGTGAAAACTATTTTGGTAGAAAATTCATTTGTAGTTAGAATCTATTTGGAGAAATGAGCCTGGAGAAATTCTAATCTATATTCACAGAATTATATCAATTCTGCAACGCCATAGGTGTATATCCAGTGATATCCCATTATTATGGGATTTTAAATATTTATAAAAATGTAAAACCGTGGCGAAACAAGCAATTAGTGCACTGTTCTTCGACCATTCATTAGACCCTTTTCAACCTTTCATTAATCAGTTATTTTAATTAGGCTACAAGTTAACTTCTACAATTAACTCGTGTAATTAAAAAAAATAACTAATAATTAAATTAATTTACTACCATCTTGACATTGGCATTCAATTTAGCCATCATATAAATAATTTGATACAAAAAAACTGAGTGACAATTATTTTAGAGCAGCATTTCCTCTTTGATCGATTATTACTTTAATTGATTAAAAAATAAAATTACCACATTGACACATATCAATCTAACTTATTATCTCTACCATATATGTTTCTAGATTTCTTTTCCAGAATCAGAGCGTGAGTAAGTAACAGTGGAGACGCATGTAGAATGTACCATTATCGATTCCGTCGATTAAACATATCATTTTATGTGGTCACTGAGAACTTGCAGTAAGTTATGGAGAGCTACTTTGTTGACGCTTCCGACCTTTTCATCCGCCTTTAGAACGGTGGACGAAGGCTGCTTAAGAGTTGATCTGCTTAGTGAGTGAAGGCTTTTCTTCGTATGGTTACCTACCCGTTATGGACAACAGGCCAAAGGGCTTTCTCAATATTTCTTTTCTCCTCTCGAATCTCAAACATCTCCTTTCTTTCCTTCCTTCTAAAAATCAATGGTTTTGGTGAAATCGCTATCCTTGTTTCCTCTGAGTCACTCTAGTCGCCTAGCATGATACCCTGAACATATCTTTTCTTCGTCGTTGTGCATGTGCTTTCCAATCATTTCGTTCTCTTACACTAAACTCTCGCTATTTTCATTCATACTAGCAAGATCGTGTGCAGGGATCACTCCTTGTGTACGCGCAAATGGACTTTCCATCAATATGATCCGAAAGGTTGCTCGCTAACCTCTCTGGTTCTCCCCTTAATGTCTACAAGTTTTCTGGCCTTCTGCCAAAACTCCTCTCAACACTATATCCTCAAACCTGCCTTTCCTTCCCTCTTATTCATCTGCATGATCTCTGTTGCTAATTCTTCACTGAAAAGTCAATCTCTTCGGTCTTCTCTTATTTTATCTAACTCAATCTCCTGGACGATTCTGGCGTTCCTCTTTATACTTCTTCTAATCTCAGGTGTGCCTATTGCCCTTTGACCTGTACATTTTCACATTTGAATCTGCTGGTGAATGGCGCCTTCCCTCTGAACTCATCTCAATGCAATCCGTTAGGAGGTGCATGTCCCGTCGGCATTCTTCCTCATGCTTTCTCTGAGGGCAGTGTGTCTTCCGCTGCTGGCCCTCCCCCCTCGTCAATCTCCTATAATAATGCTCTAATGCAGATCTCACCTCACTCATCTTTCCTTCAGTCGTCTGTGCAAGTCCACGTCACTATGTCAAACTGTTCTCCAATAAATAACAGGAGTCCCTCGCCTCTGACTCTCCTTTAACTATCTCTTCTCCCCCATCCATTCCCATTCCTTTCTCTTTTTGCTCTCATTTCTCCTATCTCTAAGATCTTTGTACAACCCTTCAATCCTTTATATCTTAGATCTTGAACTCGTTTCCTCCCTCTTTCTCCCCGATTCGCCAGTTGGCTTTCGGCGCTTCCGATGTCTTAATGCGCTGAAATACTTTTCCTATTCTTACTGATTTAGGTTCTCAGCCTTAGGAACTATCGAGAGATCTTGCATAGCTCGGCGCTTGAATTTATTCAATACGCATTTGACCTTCTGTAATCGACACCGCACTGCTCTCAAATCTTCCCTCATTTCCTGGGTTTCCTCTCCTTCATCTTCTTCCTCCTCTTCCCCTTAACCGTCGTCTCCCTCCCTCTCTTCTCTCCCTCTCTCCTCTCCCCGTCCCTTTCCCCTCCTCTTCTCCTCGCCCTCTCTCCTCTCTGCTCTGTTCCATCTACAAATCACTCTTCATCTCTCTCATTACTCATCACCTCATCATAAAATATACTCTCTCTCTATCTATCTACTAATCTAATCTCTCTCTCTCTCTCTCTCCTCTTATAAATCCTCGGTCTTTTCATCATTCATGCTCGTTCTCTCTCTCCTCTCTCTTCACATAAGCGCTCACATCTCTCTCTTTCTCTCTCTCTCTCTCTATATATATATATAATATTATATATATATATATATATTAGATATTATTATATATAATATATAGAGTATAGTATATATATATATATAATATATGAATAATATATTATTATATATATGTGATATATATTATATATATATTATATATCTCTTTCGTTCTCGTCTCTCTCTCTCTCTGTCGTGGCTCTCTCTCTCTCGGCATCAAAGTACTTATTTTCCCTTCTGTCAATCTGTGGTGTTCCTAAGTGCTGTTCTGCTTCTGTTATCTTTCCTCCTAGCTTAAGTTCCTACTTTTACAATTAATGATCTTCTCACCATGACACATCTAACACTGTCCACTCATATGCCGTGATCGTACTCACCCTTTATTTCTACAACTCTCATTCTTCTCAACTTCTAGCTGCTCCAATCTCTTTACTTTCTAGAAATTGCCTCTCGTCTTAATCTTTCTATTCTTCAGTTCTCGCTGATCTGGATAGAATTTTCGTGGTGGGGTTGTCTGACACTTATGAACATCCCTCTTTATAAACTCACTTCTCCCTCATACATACTCTCCTAGCCAGTATCTATAAGAAGTTAACAATACCTTCAACATTAATTTCCTATCTCTCTTTTGACGGGTGATTCTTTACGGTACTGTCTATCTCTCCTGACTCAAATTGCGTGACGAACCATATAAACATTCTGTTAGAGTTCACTAAGCGAATGGAAAAACAAACCCCAAAGTGTCATGAGTAAGAACGTGCAGATCACAACGAGAAGAGCTTGACACTTGAGCCGAGAGGTCCATATAAATAGAACTGGGATCTTGTTTAGAGCTGAGAGAGATCTCTATTCAGTAGTATTTAGACACTTATCAGCACCAGTGGTCTCTCATCCGCTATTGTAAATGGAGTAGTAACTGTATCATCATATCATGGCTTTGAGACAGGTGCTGTATAACGTGTTTGTCAAAGGCTTATGAACAGATTATATAACTTAAACTGTCCTTATATCTGTTTTTCAATACTTGAATCCTCAATACTTTGAGCAGAGCGGCTCTCACCTGTTGGGTGCTTTATCTCTATTTTCTATACGGTGATAAAAGTAGGATAAAAGAGCGAGACTCGGTGCTCGAATGAACACTTATACATTCGTGATTATAACAAACCAATTTATCAGTGCAGTGAGGCCTCATAAGCACTATGGGTCACTGATAGTCTCTGCGCAGTATTGTTGATATAGTTGATAATTATGTGTATCTCAATAGGCGTAGTTTCGAAACTGCGGTGCTGAACTATTTTTCCTTCTATTCCTTGTGTCCACACGTGCTGTATAACTGTGCAGTGAAATTCAACTTCCATCTTCTGTAGTACCTTGTGAACATTGTAAAACACTTCACTAACAACAAATACATATCACACACGTCTGTGCTTATAGTGAGACGGTCAAGTTTAACGTAGCTGTTTGCTTCTCGAGGCTGTTGTCTTTACCACCCTCTTGAATAAGGCACGCTGCTGCCGTGAGTGCTGGTTTGGAAAACTGTCAAATCAA
>JABUQX010094365.1:5000-7500 GCA_015478945.1 Trachelipus rathkii
TATTATGAGTAACACATAAATAATTATACTATAATAATAATAATAACCTTTATTACAACATGAAATTTATGTATCTCCATACATATATCAATATAATTAAAATACTCTTGTATCATTTGAGTTGAGGTAAATACATATCCAAACTATTAAATTTACTCTTTCCTCTTCATATGTATACATTTTCGGTCGCATCGTGCACCAACATAATGATTAATAAGCTCTTGAGAGGTGAGAGAAATAACGTCAACAATTAAATTAAAAAAGAAAGATGTCAGGTGATTCGCATCGCTCGCGTTTCGCCCGCATGGGAACAACATAGAGAGAGCGGCCAGGATCCTCATTATGAATTGGTATATCGGATATAGGTGCGGAGAGAGCGACGGCGCTAAGCGCGAGATATCATCCTGTTTTTTCCACAAGGCAGAACAGCTGAAGGGTGAGTGCGCTCAGGCCACGCCATAACACACTCATCACACAACATAGCTTGGTGGGGATGCCCACACCAGCACGTCCAATAGGATTAATTCCTACATAAACATTATATCTATCTATAATATCTCACTAATCTCTACTATATAATATATATATATAAAATATAATATTATCAAGGACATAGTGAGCATAACTAAAATAAATACAATATCAAATAAAGGCATAATATACACTACAAGGACCAGAAGAACAAGAAGCTCTATATGTAATAACACACATATTTTGGGTCACACACAAAGCGAAGTGAACAGACAATTGTCTTGTATATATGATATATTCTCTACAGAGAGCTTGATCTCACACAGAAACAATGAAATATATTATCAATTAATTCCAGAATCCTCAAAAATAATACAAGAACTAATCATTAAGTTTATGCTTCAAACATCCTGCATGAACACTTAATAGACACTTCACTCATTCACTTTCATTTTTAAGAACTCTTGAATGAGAATAGTTTTTCCGACGAGAGAGCGAGTCGTATAACCACCACAGAATAACTTAATCCGCTAGAGTATTTTTTACATAAAAGAATGGATATGTATACCATCAGGTCTTCCTGGTCATTTCTACTACTGTCCTGGAATAAAAATACGGATGCTTTCCAGTAATAATTAGATATCTTCATTATTTATAATTAAGTATATATATAATAATAACATATAATTCTTCCTCTCACATTTATTACTTCTTAATTATTGAAATAATACAAATATATATATATATATATCTCTATCTCTATCTATATATCTATCCTTACTATATTTATATATATATATATATAATATATATATATATATATATATATATATATATATATATATAATCTATATATATAATATATATATATATTATATCATGTGTAATACTGTAAGTTCGTCTGTATAGATTGTGTGTAATGTGTGTATGTGAAGTGGTGTGTGTGATTGCTGTGTATAATATGTATGTTGGTATTAGTTCGTTTAATGTGTTGTGTGATAGTTGTGTGTGGTAGTGTGTATGTTATGTGTGTGTGTGTGCGTGTACTTTCATATTAACTTTTTTCTTCAAAAGAGTAAATTATCATATAGTGTGCTAATTAAAAAGTTCTTAGTTGAACTGGTGCTCTCATATTTATTTCTCTAACCAGAACAGGTAGTAAAAAGAAAAGAAAAAAAAAGAGTAGAAAATTAATTAAATAAAGACAGAAACAGAAACTAAGGATAGAAGAAGAAAAAAGGTACAATATATAATACGTAAGTCAATTACAGACAGACTATTAATGCTAGTTACATATGTCCACTCTCCTGGCTTAAAAGAGAGAAACAGTGACTCAATACGTAAGTAGAATATCTATACATCGACGAGATAAAAATAAAATATAAATACATACATATATTATCGTAAACTCCTCACGTAATATACATCAATAAAACACACCACAACAACATCTCTCTATTTAATATCTATATCATCTCATACACAACACTAACACTCACTACATATATATCTTAAATATATAGCTTCCGTGGCCTTATTATGCTTGAGACCTATATTTGTATAGTGCACTCACAACTTCAGAATAAGACATAGGTTTGAAAGTTAAGAGAAAATTATTTAAAATTTACATATGATTATTTAAAATTAATATATTAAAATATTTATTACTATTGGCTTTACAGTTATCTCAAAACCTGGAACATATTCCCCTTATTATTATCAAAGTGAATAAATACTATTATATAACTAATCCTATTTTGAAAAAACATATAATGACCACATAAATATTTATAGTTATATTTGTTTAATAGATTTCAAAGTATTTTGAGAATATATTTATAATTTTTTTTTATTATTAATTGTTTAAACTCTCAAGAATAATTATTTATTGTATATTTAAATATAGGAGTGTCATAATTGATTATTTGATAATATCCGTAATATATATATACCTTTGAGCTTAATTATAAAATATCAATTGTATGTAATTAAATAATACAAATAGGATTCGGTGAGTTTATACGTATTT
>JABUQX010094365.1:20000-22500 GCA_015478945.1 Trachelipus rathkii
TTCTAATAATACACATTGCATCTACCAAGTCCCTTGCCATAATTGTCCAGAAATTTATATAGGTGAAACAATAGACTTCAAAAGACGTAATTACCAGCACAAACATGATCAAGTGATGGACAATCAAAATTCAGCTTTGACATCCCACAGAAGAAACTTCAACCATAGAATCAATATAGACAATATGCAACCTATTACTTATGTTTCGGATACTAACAAGAGAAAAATGACAGAATCCTCTGTATAAAAAATAGCAACAACTACAATAAAATCACAGGAGAAATAAACAGACAGTATGAAAAATTTAATAATGACAAATACAAAATTCTACAAAAAAAATCGTACAAAAAATGACAAATAACAACCAGCCAGAAGTCACAGATGCAGTTCCAAATTTTAGTCCTTCCTCGCAGCAGCCAATTTAACCTTATCAATTCACCTGAAGAGGCCGCGTGTTATGACGGCGAAAGTTTGTGTTAAAAAAGTGTAAATATTAATAAATTTGATAATTTTATGTATTGCTAATTAATAAAACAATATTTTATGAAAGTGTTGTTGATTTTGAGATTTACTAATATATACCTAATGACTCAAGCTAAACTGTGAATCTACCACTAATTTCATCTGTTCTGTATATCTGTCTCCTAATTCACCTGACTATCCTAAATTCTTCGACTACTTAGACTCCAAATTAGAAAACATTCTTTCTCTTCTTCATATTTTTCTAAAATTATCATTATTGGTGATGTCAATGTTTACCACCGCCAATTGCTTTCCTTTAATTCTCAAGGCACAGTTGGTGAACTTGCTACCACTTTTCTATCCAAAATGACCTCGAGCAGTTAGTGCAGCTCCCTAATCGTATCTCTGACCGTTTTTGAGATGAACCCAACATTCTAGACCTTTTCCTAATCTCTAATCTTTCTCCTTATTCTGTTAAATTCTTTCCTCCTCTGGGTTCCTCTGATCACTCTCTTATCTGTATTTTCTGTTCTATCTCTTCAAGTCTTCCGCAGGAAAGACCCCCGCCTAAGGCGAGAAAACGTTTTTAGCACTTCGGTGCTGCAAATAAGTAGAACTGGTTGTCGTACTTCATTGATTTCCCATGGAATGACTACAGCTTCCGTGGAAAGGGTCCCTCGGAGTGTGCAAAACGCGAGCTAATTCTCTCTGCATGGAGGTGTGCACCCCATGATCTTTACCTTCAGCTAAACCTAGATAACCTTGATTTAACTCTGCTTGTTCTCGTGTTGTTAGCCACAGTGACGCTACCTTTAGGAATTACTGTCATCCTCAAATTCAAGAAACTCTTGCAACTTATATTTCATCCCAAAATCGTGCGAGAACTATTCTCCATGACACTAAAAAATTCTTTTCTCAGTAGAAAATGCAATAATCTTACTGCCTTCTCTTCCTCACGTCCTTTCTGACATTTTTTCTAAAAATGTTAACTCTTAACTTTGCTTCCTCTTCTTGCCCTCCTTTAGTATTTTCCGACAGTACAACTGCCGTTTAACCTTCCACTAAAGCTAAACTCTTTGCTCAAACATTTGCTTCTGATTCCACCTTAAACGGTTCCATCTTTTCCATCTCCCTCCAACATATTTGTGCTAATATTGTAATTTCCTCTAAAGGTGTTATTTCTGCTTTTTCTGAGCTTAGCTCTAAGAAGGCGTACGGTTCTGAAGGTATTCCTTCTGTGTTTCTCAAAACTTGTACTTCAAGCTTGCATTCTGCCTTGTTAGATTATTCCCTCTCTGTCTTTCTACTTTGGCCTTCCCTTCTTGCTGGAAAGGTGCGCCTGTACCGAAAAAAGGGAACCAATCTCAACCCTCCAACTATCGCCAAATCTCTCTAACTTCTGTTCTTTCTATAGTTTTCGAATCTATTCTAAACAGAAAGATTTGAAAGCCCCTCAGTTCTTCTAATCTTATCTCTGATTGCCAGTACGGTTTTCGTAAGAGGTGCTCTACTGGTGATCTTCTTTCTAGTCTTTCTGTTTCTTGATCCTTTTTTCTTCAGTATTTTGGTGAATGCCACCGCTCATCCTTTAAATCTATAAATAGTGGTGTTATTCATGGTTTTGTTCTATCCCTAACTCTTTCTACTTTTCATAAAATACCTCTCTATTACTTCATCACATATCCACTCCTATGCCGACGACTTCACCCTTCATTACTCCCCTCATTTTGATAGACGTCCTTTTCAACAGCAATTAGCTCACTCTAGGAAGGCACCCTTGCACCAACTAGCAACTGATCTTTCTCGAATTTCTTTGGGGCATTGAGAACAAGGTTGTTTTCAATTACTCAAAAAATCAGTTCCTCCATCTTTCCACTCCACTTAATCTTTCACACAGCTATAACATCTTCTTTGAAAACACATAACTCAAACCTTCGTCTGTTCTTAAAATTCTTGGTGTTTATTTTTCTCGTGACCTTAATTGGAAAGATTAAATTACTTATCTTTCTAAACAAACAAGCTTCTTAAAGGTTGAGTG
>JABUQX010094365.1:27500-35000 GCA_015478945.1 Trachelipus rathkii
ACAAACTAAGAGTCATTGATAAAAATAAAGAGAGTATTTAACGAAAGAAAAGAATGTCTTAATGCGCGACGTTCTTTGAGGCACCGAGGCTATCAAATACTATGAAATTTATAAAACAAATAAAAAAATATTAATACAAAGATTGAATGATGACAGTCATAACACTTAGAACTTGATTGCGAGTCTAAGATGCGTATGATATCAGATTTTTTTGAGTATAATCATGGTCTGGAGTTACAGAACGTCACAACTATAATAATTGTAAAAAACATCAATCCTGACTACTCTTCATAATATTGCCTGCGTTTCGTATATACAAGTTGTATCTATTAACGAGTCTTAGATCGGATCTTACAAATATTATTTTAATGAGGTATACTAATTGATATAAGCAAGTCTGAGAAACTTTAAGTAACATTTTGAGGGGCTCAAAATATTTATGGGGGTATATAAAAGTGGAATGGGACATCACTTATATATATATACTAGGTTATCGTAATCTATGGCATTCTAGGATATATTTTATAATTATAAATATATATTATATTACTAATAGTGCTGATGAAACAGAGCCATTTATCATTATAGCTGATTGTATAATTTATTGTCAAATCTATTTTTCTGGTCACCATAATTTGAGTACCAGATAGCTAGAAGCTCTATCGTAAATACTATAAAATAATGATTCACCCTACAATTCTATCTAGTGTTTACTTACTTTGAATTATAGAAGATCAACTTATACATTTTATCTAAGCTGAGGTTTAAAACTTCATTAACATTTGACCAATCGTATGTATATATATATAATTATATAATATTATATATTAAATATATATAATAATATATCTATATATAAATAATATATATATATCAAATTTATATATGATTAATATAATTAATATATATTATATATATATATAAATATATTATATATCTATATATACTATATATATAATATATAATAATCATTATATAATAATATCTAAAATTATATTAACAAGTTGATTTTGGGTTTTCATATTAATTTTTAATTTTTTTTTCTTATTGAATAATAATATTCACTTAAATATATATTATTATAAAATTAATATATATCTAATATATATATATATATATATAATATAGATATATATATATATATATAATATATAGTATAATAAATAACTAATTAATATATATATAATATAATATATATATAATTATAATTATATATATATATATATATATATAAATATATATATTAATATATATTATAATATATTATATATATATATTATATAATATATAGTAGATATGTATATATAATACTATAATATATATATATATATTATATATATATATTATATAATATAATTAATTAATATATATATAATAATTATTATAGAATATTATAGTAATAGTAGGGCCAACAATTACCCGAAAAGGCCAGGCTGTACTAAAAACTTATATACATTTATTTACACTAAATAAATAATTAATATCAATTTTTATTAATCAGAGAGCACATTTTTTACCGCATGATATATAAAAATAATTATATTTATTCTAATATTATAATTAAATAACTCCATATTAATAATTAACTTAAATAATAAAGTGACAGGCTATCGTGAGTATTAGACTTGAAATAGTACCTTATTATTGAAAGTCTGGCAGTCTCGGGTACTCTAGGGATAAAATATATGAGTTGCCTAAAATGGTCGTGTCACTTATAATAAATATAAAAATAATTTAGGAAGAAAAGTAAAGTATTTATGGTCCACTTTTAGAGATCGTAAAATAGCAGGGTTCGACGACGGAGGACATGAGGGGGGACGAAACAATACACAATCTCACACTCGCCCAGTGGTATGTTCAACCTGCTAGATTAATCTCTCTGCACTTGATCTTTATTTTTCTCAAATATATCATGATTTTTCGTGTGTGGCTTTATTTATTGATTTAGTGATTTGCTTTATATATAGAAATAATATATCACAATCTTTTAAGTTGTACTCAACTTCTATACCCTCTCACACTTCGATCTGAGTTAGCACTTCATAGAATACATCCGAGAGAATTTTTAGTACATAAACATAGAGAATATGTCATCTCATGCAACAGACTATCTTAACTCAGATTCTAATTCTTACAACTATAAAGCGTATTTAATTTAAATTGTCAACTAAAAGATCATAAACTTCTAGTGCAGGGTTAATAAATGCCATAGTTAATAATAATATTATTTATTTCATATGAAATAACTGGTCCTAATCCACTATGTATATTGCGCATAAAATTATTGCGCTCGGCTCATTTCGAGCGATTACACGCCGACCTCATTTATATAAGATTATGAAACCTCAGAAATATATAGACACTAGGGTTAAAAATATATATAAATTATACAAAAAAAAAAATTCAGGTAGCTAAAAATAAAAAAAGTTTGTTTACCAATTATATTTCGCGTGTTAGACACGTTATTCAGATATCATATATATATTATATATAATAACTCTTATATAAAATCCAAAAAAAATCCAAAAATCTCAAATAAATATCAAAAATTGATTTTTTTTATTCTTTTAAGAAAAACCAAAAATTCACCAAAAAGCTATGAATAGAAAGATAAATAATAATAAAATGAGAGAAAAAATAGTGAATTTTTTTATAATAAAAAATCTAAAGTAAAAATCAGTTGATTATATTTACATATAGATGATTTTTTCGTGCGCATACTATTCACCTGATTGATTAGTTATATATAATAAAATTATATATAATCGATTTAATAAAGACAAACTGCCACTAAATCTCTAACAAAAAGCCTATAACCTAACGTAATCGACATTAAAAACATTGAGTATAGTAAAAGTACGCTAAACATTATGAACATATATAGTAGTTTTTCGTGAGCCAATAAAATAGTTAATTATATCTCTCATATATATATATACTATTAATTAATAATATATAATATACTTAAATATTTTATAATATATAAAATAAATAAAAATAATTTATGTTATACTATTTTAAAAAAAAATAATATATTATTATAATATTTCTGTATATATTATTGTTTGATACATTTGTTAGAAATATGTTAATATAATATTATATAATATATATAACAGGTTGGCTAAAAAAACAAAACAAAAAAGGCCACCTAATAAAACCCAAAATAAATAAATACACACATTTATAATATATAATATAACATATATAATGCTAAAAATAACAACGGACCTTATGTTTATAGATCTTGTCCGATCCCACCTATTGGGATTTTTTATGGTTTTTTATATAATAAGTATCTAGTATTAATATAGATCCTAACAAGTCAATTTATGAGGGGTAAAGGGACTATAGATTACAAAACATAATAGACCAGTTACGTTTTACTCTCAATTTTTAACACTCGTGGACAGTTTATAATTTATCTTAATTAATTTCTGTAAAAACGTAAAATAAAAAACACAAAATGCTGAAACCAGCACGAAGAGAGAGTTTGGCACGTGTGAGGATGTAGGGTCGTACGGTAACGCGAAGAAACATACCATGTAGGCGATAGCGACATTATTTACCAACCAAGGGTCAGCGCTGTGCGCGATTCTACACTGCGAGAGCTCTACAGTGTCTTCAATAAATCGTGGTTGAGATAGCGTTAGCCGGTGTCGGCGGGGTATCTTCCGTTACACACTCAAGGCGCCCGTTACGCCTATAGAGGTAGCCGCGGTACACATGTAACTCGCGTACCCGCCCACCCTCTTGCCTCAGGTATGAGAATCCACAAATTTACTTTTTTATTTATTATATTTATTTATTAAACTAATTATTTTTTAATAATTTTTATCATACTCATTTATTTATGGTAATAAGCTTTAAGCAACGCTGAGATTAACCTATATTTTTATCCTCTGTTCCTAACTGTAATAGTTTAGTATATATATTTCGGGAAGAGATATAAATTCAGAAAAAAATAATATTTATTTAGTTATATTTTATTTATGATTTTTAAACATTTTTGTATAATAAGTTATAACGCTGAGATTATCAATATTAATGAGTTTTTATATCTGTAAAGTGTCTAGGTATCATTCGAGATATTTATTTATATATTTTAATTATATTGATTATTATATAGGATTAATTATAAATATATATTATTTTAAAAATAATTATTCGAAACTTTAGAGATCACGTCCATTAACACCATATTTGAAATCATTGAAATTTTTGTTTTATTTTATATCAAAATATGTTAATTAATAACTAAAACAAAAAAAAAATCAAAACTGACGGAGTACTTAAAACCACATAATAGTATATAATAGCCATAGTACATCATATATTAATGCTTAATATCTAATTAAGTTATAGAGTATATATATTAACCGTATTTTGAGCAATTATTATCTCATAGATTTTACTCACGATATATACAACTATAGAAATTATATAATAAATTAAATCAAAAAAAAATAAATTGTTAAAAATGTATAACGAATGAAAGATATTGTGAATATTATTTAAATATTTATATGGACTATAAGAGATAAATTAAATAACTAGACATATTATCATGAGTTAAGTAAATAAAAATATTATAATATATTTGAACAATGTATCGATAATCTGTTATAAATAATAGAATTTAAAATATACATAAACTAAGATACATATTAGTTGAAGTTTATGTATACAATATGATCTTTATTACACTCCTACGCTAGAAACTCATGAGAGAAAATAAATCTAACATTCTAATTATGGTTGATATTTTTATTATTAAATCGATTTTATGAATTTGACAATTATATAATTAGAAAATTATTTATTATAAATGTAAACATTAAAATTTGAATAAATAAATTATTGAAACATTTTTGTTAAAGAAATGTTTATCTAGATTTTAGTAACATTAAAATATATATATTCCATATATCAAGCAGAATGTAACTCTATGCTAATTATATATTCTCTTAAGCTTTTAATTCTAGTGAAATATAATGAAAAAACAAATATCTCAAAATATACAACAATAACTTATTACTTTTAAAGATATAATATTAAAAAGATCTATTATTTAATACTACAAATACTTAGCAATTGTATATATTCGTATAACTATACTCAGTGAACATAATTACCATATCGACAAAAGTTCTCAATATAACAAAAAAATTAACAAATTATTGTATATTATTATATCACTTTAAACAAGTGGACAGATATGCATAACTTTACTCACTTAAAGAGGTTCACTCATAAGTGAGCGTTGGAATATAACTGCAATCAAAGAATACGCACTTAAAAAATACCGAGAATGTCCAAACCAGTAATTCTTGTAGTGAATCCTCTAATCTACACACAATCATTATTATAATGAAATAAATATTCGTAAATTTATTGTGCGCACTAACTATACTAAACACGAGTGCTTATAATCTATGAGCCTGCGATTACTATATTTCTGAGCAGAATACATATCCTATTTCCGAGAATGTTCAACGATATTATATATTATGATACACAGAACATAAACATAACACAAGGACTCTCTAAGTATGATTCGACAAGTCTATTTGCGTAACTATCTCCAGCTAGAAAATCTCATAATTAATCTCTCAAGCAACAAATACATATTTCTAACAACTTGCAAATTACCTCTATCAGACATTGAACTCGTTAATGAGCTTGTACCTCAACATTTATAATTAGAAAGGTCATGCAAATAACTTTTTTTCGATTTTTTTAGCTTTTCTGCTCAGCGTTGTCCAATTTCAAAATCACTTTTTTTTTTATTTTACAAATGAATTTCTTTTCATGTTGCGGGCGAAGTGGAATTGAAAATTTCAGGCATATATAGTCGGAGAAGATGCACATCTTTTTCTAGATAATAGCATATATTTCTGTAAATCAGACTATAAAAGTATAAAAAGAGCTATTTAGAGGTTGTTAGCGATACTAACCACTATGGATTACAAACTTTTAATCATAAAAAAATGTCTCAGTTTTATATCGAAAATTTTTTAAAACAATACTTGGTTCTCGTTTGAATACTCAAAAAGGGGTTGATAAAACACTGAGAGGAGTTAAATAAGCAAATGACAAATCCCACCTGCGAGAGCCATTACATAGTTCTCTTGAGAGGATTTTTTTATTGTTGAGGCTGGATACAATGTAGAAGCATAAATTGATATCATATTTGATTGGCTCACTTTTTCAACTATTATATAATTTGATATAGTTGATATATAAAGTGACTATAAATAATTAAATTTGTTATAACTTATTCTATTGCAATTCAAATGGATATCTTATATTAATTTTTAAAATTTTCAGACGTGTATGTAATAACAAATTTGTCAGGGCAAAATGTCAATCTTTTTCATAAAACTTTCACATATATAATATACTCTTATAATTGATACACAAAAGAAAAATTTTAAAGAAATATTTTAAAAGACAATGCCCAATTAATTTGAGAGTAAAATTGGTGTGCTATCTCTGGTAAAGCTAATTTGATAAATAAATACAAAGGGAGAACTTATGTCACATGATGTAGGGGGAGTAACAGGGATAATTTATTGGGCGGATACAGTGACAAATTACACCATTGCATCTCTCTTGAGACGTCAAGGAGTATCGGTGACGCGTCTGAGTTAGCAAATTATACAGAGCTATGACAAGCGTTTTTCTGCGAGTGCCCCCGGAATACTATGCAGAAAAGAGGAGTATATACGGAGAGATTCATTCTTTTAGTGTATATGTTTGTAGAGAGGAGTCGCACATTCGAAAGAAGTTGTTCAGAACAGAACATGGACAAACCGAGCACTGAGAGAGGATGGGACTTTGATTTGATCGCTACAAAACCTCTTAAAAAATCTGAGAAACGTATACTTTCTTATCTTTGCATCTTTCTTGTAGCGATATTAGCTGATTTGCAATTCGACATTATATAACCATAGAGCACTATCTCTCAATGTCTAGAGAAGTGCAAATGTGTCACGAGAGGAAAATGGCGCGTGATATTATATGTGGATCACTGAACAGATTAATGGGTGCAAATAACATTTCGGGGTGTTGTGAGAAAAATGTTGATAAAATATCTGAGAGAAGTGGACTACAGAGACACAGAAAAACAAACTAAAATGACAACGTTTTAGAGGGCTCAATAAAGCTACAGTTAGGTGTTAGGGAGAAGCGTCAACTATAACGACTGATAATTCCCGATTTTTATGTCCAGTTTTTTAGGGGGTGTGAACAATTGGGGAGTAGCAAGAGCCCAATAACATGTTCTCTATAATTTTATAGCTTTTCCAATGTCCCAGGAGTAACTCTAATTCTCACTCATGGCGCGTGTTATACACTCAGCTTCATTAGGATAAGTCAACTACGATATTGATAGGATATGCATCTTGAGAGCGATTGCTACGCCACTGCTCAGCAGGACACTCCTGTCATTTGACTACTAAATTGATCGACTTATCATAGGGTATAAGGTTCTATAGA
>JABUQX010094366.1:2500-12500 GCA_015478945.1 Trachelipus rathkii
ATGTTAGCTTATTAATGTGAAAACATTGTTATGTTAGCATATATTCGTTTGGTTAGTAATATAAAGAACTCGTTTTGTGCTATGTTTATTCCGAAATGCTACGTAATTCGAGTAGTTGTTAACTGTAAATTAACATTGATATGTTAGAGATATGTTTTGAAAAAAGTGTGAATAGGTACGTTTTGTATGTAAATTAGTTCCTTTACTGGTGTTAAGTGTGGAACTTTGTTAATGTTAACAGTTTATTAGTGCCGTAAGCTGTGTTACGGTTTGTCGTTGTATATTTTTTCTTTTCTTAGTTCAATATGTGCTATGTTAGCTTTATTAAATGTGAAAACATTGTTATGTTAGCATATATTCGTTTGGTTAGTATAATAAAACGAAGCTCGTTTTTGTGCTAAATTTGGGGGTTCTTTATCCGACAGATACTCGAAATGCTACGTTAATTCGATAGTGTTAATGTAAAATTAACAATTGATATGTTAAGAGATATGTTTGAAAAAGTGTGATAGGTTAAACGTATTGTATATGTAAAGTTAGTTACTTTACTGGTGTTAATGTGGAACCTTTGTTAATGCAACAGTTTGATTAGTCGTACGGGGCAACAGTTTCTGGTTGTAATATTATTTTTCTTAGTTCATATGATGCTATGTTTAGCTTTATTAATGTGAAAACTTGTTATGTTAGCATATATTCGTTGGTTAGTATATAAGAGAACTCGTTTTTTGGCTATGGTTTATCCGAAATGATACTGCGAAGAACTGCTACGTATATTCGTATAGTGTTAAGTAAAACATAACATTGATATGTTAGAGATAAGTTTTGAAAAAGTGTGATAGGTTACGTTTTTGTATGTAAAGTTAATTTACTTTACTGGTGTTAAGTGTGGAACTTTTGTTAATGCTACAGTATAATTAGTGCGTAAGCTGTGGTTAGGTTTGCGTTGTAATACTTATTTTCTTAATGTTCATATGATGCTATGTTAGCTTTTATTAATGTGAAAACACATTGTATGTTAGCATATATTCGTTGGGTTACAGTATATAAAGACTCGTATTTTGTGCTATGTTTATCGCCGAATGATACTCGAAATGCTAACGTAATCGATAGTGTTATGTAAAATTAACATTGTATTTTAGAGATATGTTTGAAAAAGTGTGAAATAGGTACGTTTTTGTACGCTGTGTTAGGTAACTTTACTGTGATCAGTAAGTTAGTACGAAGATTGCCAGGTTAATGTATTAAGTAAAGTGTCTATAATTATTGTGAGTGTGTGTGTGTGTGTGTGTGTGTGTGTGTGTGTGTGTGTGTGTGTGTGTGTGTGTGTGTGTGTGTGTGTGTGTGTGTGTGTGTGTGTGTGTGTGTGTGTGTGTGTGGTATGTTATGTTTGTTATGTTCATATACATATATGATGTAAATACTATATAATAATAATAATAATATAATAATAATAATAAATAATAAAATAATAAAATAATAATAATAATAATAATCATAAATAATATTAATATATATAATAATAATAAAACTACTGTTTACGATAAAAATTGATGTTAAGTAAGGATAAAGGTAATAAAGGTGCGCCACCAATCGGAATTGGTAAAAGATATTAAGATAATGAGTCATTCCTCGAATTTCATTGGCTGTTCGTGATGGCTTAGCAAATGCAGTTCTCTGATTGGCTATCCTTGAGCGTAACAAGATTACGTAATGTATAGGTGTCGGGTAGAGAGCAATTTACCAACCAATGTTCTAGTTGTGAACCTGCAGGCAAAGTGATCGCACGCGTTATTGTTGTTGTGAGATCAATGTGGAATAATAATAATAATAATAATAATATATAATAATAATAATAATAATAATAATAATAATAATAATAAATAATAATAATAAATAATAATAATAATATTAATAATATTTTGTGTGGTTGTGTATAGTAAAGATTGAGGTTGCTATGCTGACTTCTGTTGGTAAGTTGAAACTTCTAATTTTAGTTACCTTGTTAATGAATGCTGTATGTCTGTTAGGTTAGGATGAGATATATTTTTTATTAGTTAGCAATTTTACAATGTTAATGTTCTTTTAAAATCATTAATTATAGCCAGGGTTTTGCTTGAGAACAGAATGTATTCAATTCATTACAACTTAACCGTTTGATGATATTAACAACAAACAGCAACAACTAACAAACAACAACAACGAACATCAACATTTCAACAACAACAACAACATCAACAACTGAAACAAATGCAACAACAAACGTGACATTTCAACAACAACAACTACAGCAAAGATTTTTTTTGTTATGTCATACAAAATATGACATAAAATATAACTTGAATCATTAGATCAATAGATCATGGAAGGGAGGAGGGTGGGGTGGGTGTTTGATTAACTGAACTTTACTGATATACTGATTTAGGGTATGTAAAAAATGCAAATTTTTTAAGTTATAAACATAAAAAGATAATTTTTAGTAAAAAACAAAATGGTGATAAAGAAGAAACAAAAATCAATAAAAGTTTTTGTGTTATTTATACAAAATATGAACTTGAATCATAGATCAATAGATCAATAACCTCAATGGAAAGGTAGGAGGGTGGGGTGGGTGGTTTTGATTAACTGATTTACTGCTTTACAGGTTTAGGGTATGTGAAAAATTTTTTTAAGGCTATAAACACAAAAAGAATAAATTTAATTTTTTAAAACAAAAAGTTTTAAAGAAAAGAAACAAAATAAATAAAATTTGAAATATAAAGTTATAAACCTAAATTTAATAAAAAATTAAAATTAAAAATAAAAAAATTAAACACAAGGTATAATTTAAAAAAAAAAACTTATATAAAAAAATAAATTTAAAAAAAAAAAAAAAAAACAAAGTTAGACAAAATAAATTTTTAAAAAAAATTTAAATAAAAAAAATTAAAACGTTATCAATCTACAACATAACCTCATTAAAAAAAAAGGTAGAAAAAATAAATTGAATAAAAATTAAAAATAAAAAAAAAATTAAACAATAAAATATAATGTAAATAAAACTTGTAAAAAAAAATAGTAACACAAAGTATAAATGTAAAATGAAACTTTATAAAAATAGTTTAGACAAAATAATTGAATAAAAAAAAAAAAAAAATTATATTAGTTTAACGTTTATAAAAAGAAAAATGAGATTTGAAAAATATAAATGTCTTAGCCATCAAAATAAAAATATATTAAAATTTGCATTGAATGGCAATGCAACTGACGACCAGATGTACATTTTAGAACAGAAGCAGTTATGTGAACAGTAATGATATTGTATTATTAAACGAATGTTTATTAACTCGAACACCGCAACCGGCCTCCAGCATCCGGTGCCGGTACGCATTCCTCTTCCTCACTTCTTCTCTATTCTTTCCTTCCTTCTTCCTCCTTCTTCCTTTCTTCCTCTGTTTTGCATTCCATGCATTTTTTTTTTCAGTCGGGACCCCTCTCCGTTGGGGGTCCCAGACACCCTTTACGGACTTATAACCGTCATTTTCGAGATCTAAACCTTATAAACATATATTTTGATATAAATATGGGGACTAAACGAATATTTATTAACTTAGCACCGCACCGGCTCCAGCACCGGTGCTGATGCCAACTCCGACTCCTCTGACTCAGACTCTTTCCTTCCTTATTCTTCCTTCCTCATTCCTCCTTTTTCCGCCATCTTCCTTTCTTCTTCCTCTGTTTTGCATTCCATGCATTTTTTCAGTTGGGACCCCCCTCCCCTCCGTTGGGGGTCCCATACACCCTTTACGGACTTATAACCGTCATTTTCGAGATCTACAACCTTATAAACATATATTTTGATATAAATATGGGACTAAAAGAATATTTATTAACTTAGCACCGCACCGGCTCCAGCACCGGTGCCGATGCCAACTCCGACTCCTCTGACTCCGACTCCTTCTCCAACTCTTTCCTTCATCCCTCCTTCTTCCTCCTTCCCATATATAAAGATACAAATATGGGACTAAACGAATATTTATTAACTTAGCACCGCACCGGCTCCAGCACCGGAGCCGGTGCCAACTCCGACTCCTCTGACTCCGACTCCTTCTCCAACTCTTTCCTTCTCTGACTCCTCCTTCCTCCATCCTTCTTCCTTTCTTCTTCCTCTGTTTTGCATTCCATGCATTTTTTTCAGTCGGGACCCCCTCCGTTGGGGGTCCCAGACACCCTTTACGGAATTATAACCGTCATTTTCAAGATCTACAGGTTCAATAACATATATAAAGATACAAATATGGGACTAAACGAATATTTATTAACTTAGGCACCGCACCGGGCTCCACTAACCCGGAGCCGATGCCAACTCCCGACTCCCTCTGACTCCGACTCCTTCTCCAACTCTTTCCTTCTCTGACTCCGAATCCTCTACCCAGCCTCCAAATTTCAACCTTCTACGATCAATTTAATTTTTAGGGGGGCTGCGCCCCCCTACCCCTTAAGGGGGGGGGGACGCAGGGATACGTAAGCCTGTGCGGTGCGGGGCCATATACGGATATAATATATGTATATTTATTTATTTACTTTATTTATTTATTTATTAATTTATTTATTTATTAATTAATTTATTTATTTATTAATTAATTAATTTAATTATTTTATTAATTTATTTATTAATTTATTTAATTAATTTATTTAATTTTATTAATTCGAAAAAAAGCTTCGCTTTTTTTCGTCGATCGAAGGGGTAGTGCGCCCCCCTTTTACCGTGGGAATTTTATTCAAAATTTTCCCACCTACGGCCGAAACCCAACTTTAACTACTGATATCAGTTTTCGTTCTGAGGTAAGGTTTTTGCAATCATGGATATCAGCTTTCTTTATGATGTAAAGTTTATTTTATCGTGGATAGCAGCTTTCTTTCTGATGTAAGGTTTTTTATCTTGGATATCAGTTTTCTTTCTGATGTGAAGTTTTTTTTATCGTGGATATTAGTTTTCTTTATGAACTTCAGTTTTCAATTATAAATTCACATCAGCTTTCTTTTTAAAATGCATTTTTCTTGTGTGAATATCAATTTTGTTTTGAACTCGAGTAGTTTTATTACTCGAACATCAGATTTCTTTTTAAACTTGAGGTTTCTAAAGTGGGCATCAGTTTTCTATCTGAACTGCTGTTCACTTTTTGGAGATCTCTACTTTTATTTGAACTGTGGGGGAACGAGCACCTTAACTTACTGCACACCACAACTTCACAACACACCAAAATGAACAGGGCAGCACCAAATGCCATTTATTTTTTCTCATTGCACTACACCATCTCTTTTTCAATGCTCACCGCGGATCTCACCGCACCATGCACCGCACAGGACATCATCTGGAGAGTGTACCACACTGCATCACACTGTACCACACTTTATCACACTGTACCAGTGTACCAGCCAACCCTAATTTAGACTACAGGTATGGACCGTAGAATACTTTATCTAACTGCAGTTGTTGGTTCTTCAATCCAGGGTTGTGGAGTTAAAGCTGCGGAGTCGCAAAGTTTTGGCGGAGCCGAGCCGGAGCCGGAGCTGGAGCGAAAATTTTTACCGGCTCCGTAGCCCTGCTTTTATCCCCGTAATTTTATTTTTAAGGTTACAATTAATGTTAGAAATAAGATTAGTTATAACTACCACTTTACTAATAATAAGAATAAGAATAAGAAAAAGAAAAAGAAAAACAAAAAGAAGAAGAAGAAAGAAGAATTATAGAAGAAGAGAGGAAAAAAAATTAAGAATAAGAAGAAGAAAAAAAGTAAGAAGAAGAGAAGGAAGAAAGAAGAGAGAAGACGAAAGAAGAAGAAGATCTAATATATTACTAATAAAATTATAATAATAATAATAATAATAATATAGATAATCAATAATAATATAATAATAATGAATAATTAATTAATAATAATGAATAATACTAATTAGGGCAAGATTTATAATATTGTCTTTTTGAAGTAAGAGACGTTTTAAATTATGAAATAGGCTAACAAATGAACAAATAGACCATCAAACAGAGAAGATGAACTTGACATTGTGATATAACGAGACAGATACAAACTAACATAGCAAAGCGTAAACAGGCTAATACAGGACCGACAGAAGCAGACATGACACGAACAGACAGACAGACCGACAGACAGACAGATAGACCGGACAGACAGACATAAGCAGCGACAATAGAATACTCAGACAATAGAGTACTGGACAGACAGCATATGCTGCAGGTAAAGCAGATCATAATTGAAAGAGAAAATGTTGTCATACAGACAGAGAACAAGACAAATATGACGAATAAGTACAGACGAACAAAGGAAAGCAACAGAAACAGACATACAGAGCAAAAAGAAATATAAAAACAATTTGGATACGAACAGACTAACAGGACATCCATGCAGATTAAACATCATAATAAAACACACGGCAAAGTAGACAACAAAGTCAATTAAGAAGACTGGCAATTCACAGTGCGTAAGAAAACACGCTATGACGAGATATGTGTCGAAGTGAGGAGTAACAGATCATATTTAATAGCAATATGGAAACACAGAACAAGATTTGTACAGACTAATATGTACAGCGTCAAAGAAGCCAAAGATAATAGACAGACAAAAAGATAAATGAAGAATGACTTAACAGACATTTGAGAACAGACAAATTTAAATGCAGTAAAAGATGGAAAGAACCAGAAACAACAAGAAGATAAGTGAAACAGACTTAATATAAATGCAGTAACAGGAAGCAAGTAGAATACTCAGAAAATTTAAGATACAATCTATATGAGATAAATTACATGACAAATAATACAGACTAGCTATAGTAATTACAGTCAAAAAGAAGCAAAGAAAACTGACACACAAGATCAAGATTAATGAACGACTAACAGACAAATAAACCAGCTAATATAAATGCCAGTCAAGGAAGCAAAGTAGAATAACAGACAAGATTTAAAATACAATCTGATAGAAAACAGACAAATTCAATGCAGACTATATATATAAACCAAAGAAGCAAAGAAACATTCGAGAGAAGAAGAAGATGAAAAAGCTACGACACATGAACGACTATAAATTGCAGTCAATGATGCAAAGAATCAGAAACGTGCAAGAGACAAATGTAAGTATGAAAACAGACTAAGTATAATGCATTTCAAAAAACAACACAAGAAAAAGAAAAAAGAAAAAAGAAAAAAAGGCAGACAAGAAAACAAATGAGAAAGACTAACAGACAAATGAAACAGACTAATAAAAATGCAGTCAATGAGGCAAAGAAATCAGAAACACAAAAAAAGACAAATAAAACAGACTAACAGACTAATATAAATGCAGTCAATGATACAAAGAAACAGAAACATTAAAAAGACAAATAAAACAGATTACAGACAAATGAAACAGACTAATATAAATGCAGTCAAAAAAGAAAAGGAAAAAAAGCAGACAAAGAAAATAAATGAGAAAGACTAACAGACAAATAAAACAGACAAATATAAATGCAGTCAATGATGCAAAAAAACAAAAACAAAAAAAAGACAAATAAAACAGATTAACAGACAAATGAAACCAGATTGATATAAATGCAGTCAATGATACAAAGAAACAGACACACAAAAAAAGACAAATAAAACAGATTAACAGACAAATGAAACAGACTAATAATACACATTCGTATAAAACTAAAACAAAAGAAAAAGCCACACAAAAGAACATTTTTGCATAGATGACTCAGCCAAAAAAAAGAACGACATCGAAATACGAAATAAAGAAACCATCTGCAGATGCAAAGATACTTCCAACTATAATGGCAGATGGTTGCAAGATGGTTCTTCAAATAATGGTTAATGGTAGATGGTTGAGAGTGATGGTTCCTCAAATAATAGTTTTAAGGTTAAAAGTTTAAGATTTGACCTCTGAAATTGAAAGGTCAGAAGGAGGAAAAAGGGCGTAAGAAAGATTTTCAGTAAATAGAAAAACCATTATATATATATATATATATATATATAGTATGTATATATGTATATATTTATTATCTATTATATATATATATATTATCTAGTAGTGTAGTATATATTATATTTAATATGCGATTTGTAAGGATACTGCGTATTATAGTATATATATATATATATATATATATATAGTATATTACGTTATATATAAATATATATATTATATATATATCTATATTATATATCGTGATAATTATATAGCCTGGACGATGATGGTATTATATTATATATTATTTAATTATATAGCTGTGTGTGTATGAGTTTTAATTCTCAGCTACTACTTCGACTTTGATATTATTATTAATTATTATTATTATTATTATTATTATTATTATTATATTATTATTATTATGTATTATTCTTTATTATTATTATTATTATTATTATTAATTATTATATTATTATTATTAATTATTATTATTATATATTATTATTAATTATTATTATTATTTTATTATTATTATTTTATTAGTTTTTTATTATTATTATTTATATTTTTATTATTGTATATTATATATATTCAATAGTATATATAGTAGTTATATATAATATATATCTATATATATAGTGATATATATATATAATATAGTATATATATATATATAGTATATGCATGCTGTGTGTGTATATTTTAATTCAAATCTACCTCTACAATTGAAACTTTGAATATTATTATTATTAGTTATTATTATTTATATATTGTATTATTATTATTATTATTATTAATTATAATTTATATTATTATTATTACTTATATTTATTATTTTCATTATTACATTATTATTCTTATTAATATGTATTTTAATAATTATTCTTTATTCTTATATTATGTATTTTATTATAATTATTTTAATTCTATAAACACTACAATTGAATTTATTTTTAGTTATTATTATTATTATTATTATTATTATTATTATTATTATTATTATTATTATTATTATTATTATTATTATTATTATTATTATTATTATTATTGATTTGATATTATTATTATTGATTATTATTATTATTAATTATATTATTTAATTATTATTTTTGATTATTATTATTATTAATTCATTATATTATCTATTATTATTATTAAATTATCTATTGTTAGTTCTTTTTTGTTATTCTTTTTTTAGTCTTCATTTTTATGATATCCGAGTCATTTATTTTTTTTTTTAATTTTTTCTTTTTTCTTTTTTATTTCCTTTTTATTACGCATGAGCGAATTATTGATAATATTTTTGATTACTGTATTTAAGTATTTTCTTCTACTGTATATTTGCTGAAGGTAATTGTAATTGATTAGGGTGATTAAAATATATATATATATATTATATTATATAGTATATATATATATATATATATTATATATTATATATATATATATATATAGGTATATTATATAGTATATATATAGTAGTGATATATAATTTAGTTATATATATATATTAAGTTTTATATATATATTATCATATATATCTATATATTATATATATATATATATATAGTATTTATTAGTAATATATTATAGATTATAGGAGTATATGATATATATATATTAGGGTATATTATTATAAGATAGATAAAAAGACGAATCAGAGAGCGTTCTGGAGTTATCATTTACTTTAGTACTGGTTGCTTCGAGTTTATTCAACCCACACCAGCTCATAATAACTATAATTAATAAATGAGTTAGCATAGTAATAATGGAAGAGAGTTTAAAAGACTGTCAGAGATAGTTTTAATAATGCAGAGATAATTAACGATTAATTTTAATCTTTTCATTAAGTATTAGTTGCGTAGATGTTTAATTTATGTTGTTCGCTGATGATGAGGGTTTGGATAGGGAACTTCGATAGGTCCTAAATAACATGATTCTGGTAAAGCTTCTGGTTCGCTTTTATTTCTCATAAAGTTGATGGGTTCCTATAGAAGATACAATCTCCGTATTGGATCTAACTTAGTATAGCTAGGGTAAGTAGTATAATTTATTCT
>JABUQX010094366.1:17500-24999 GCA_015478945.1 Trachelipus rathkii
ATACGATAATTACTATACATAATGCCTGAGTGCCATGCATGTCATGGCCCTTAGTATGAATAGTAAGATTATCCTTCATTTTATTATTGAACGTTAAATATATCGTCATTAGTATTATCGTCATTATTATTATCGTCATTATTATTATATTATTATTCAATATTATTTTATTATTATTATTATTAATTATTTTTTATTAATTATTATTCTATTATTGTTGTTATTGCTATTATGTTGATATTATTATTATTATTATTATTATTATTATTATTATTATTATTATTATTATTATTATTATTATTATTATTATTATTATTATTATTATTATTATTATTATGTATTAATATTATTATTATTATTATCATTATCATTATCATTAATCATTATCATTATCTATTATTATTATCATTATTATTATAATTATTATAAATTATTATTATTATATTATTATTATTATATTATTACTTATATTATTATTATTATTATTATTATTATTATTATTATAGCTAAAATAAATAATTACCTTTTGATATTTTTGTTGCTGTCATTACTGCTGTTATTTCACATCATCACTTGCTTCCTGTTATTTAAATAATATATTTATTGTTCCAATAACTTTTTTTATTTTAATTTTCTAATAATATAATTGCATATTACCGCAATTATAATTACATAAGGAAGTTATTTCAAAATACGCATTAAAATAGTTATAAATTTCATTTTCGATTGCGGATACATTAACGTTGGAATGGGGGTGGGGGCGTTAAGGCCAAAATTTGGGGGTGGATAGAATATATCATTATATAAGATATATATAGTAGAAGTATAGTTTATTATATATTATATACTATCTAATATATATAGTATTATACTCATAATCAGCTACCATACCTACTAATATTATATTACTAGTATATATATATAAATATATAAGTAAAATAATATACTTATTATATATATAATATATATATATAGTATATATATACAGTAAAAGCCTCGTGCGTAGAGGTTGACTGCGCAATCTCGTGCGAGGGACGCTGGTTCATCTCCGTGTAAGCAGCTGAGTTTTTAATCTTTTTGTGGCCAAAGAATGAAAACTTGCTGCGAACACTGGTGGCGACGGCTTAGGATAGCCGCCCTTAAAAGTTCGATTTCCAGTAGTCCCCCCGTGTTACCCCCTTTTAGAAGGGGATTAAACACGTTAAAAGGAAGTTTATTCGACGTTTCGACCTACCTCAGATCCTCATCAAGTCTAAAAGAACGAAAGCTTAAATTCTTAAAAATATGAAGAAAACTTTGTTCTTTTAGCGCATACTTGGGACACTTAATTTCAATAGTTTTAATTCTTAGAGACTTCAATTTAATTATTATTTATTATTATTATATATTATTATAAATTATTATTATTATTATTATTATTTTATTATTTATTATTGATTATTAATTATTTATTATTATTATTATTATTATTATTATTATTATTAATATTATTATTATTATTATTATTAATATAATATTATTAATATTTATTATTATTATTAATATTATTATGTTCATATTATTATTAATATTATTATTAAAATTATTATTAAAATTATTATTAATAATTATTATTAATAATTATTTTAATATAATTATAATTAATTATTATTATTGATTTATTATTATTATTATTCATTCTTATTATTATTATTATATTATTATTATTATATTATTATTATTATTAATTATTTATTAATTATTATGTATTAATTTATTATTATTATATTATTATTATTATTATTATTATTATTATTGTTGTTGTTGTGGTTTTGTTGTTGTTGTTGTGTTGTTGTTGTTTGTTTGTTGTTGTTGTGTTGTTGTTGTTGTTGTTGTTGGTTGTTGTTGTTATTAACATCAATAAACCCACTAATTCATCCTGACCAATCCTTGAAGTTGTTGTTGTTGTTGTGTGTTGTTGTTGTTGGTTGTTGTTTAGCTTTAATTGTTGTTGTTGTTGTTGTTTGTTGTTGTTGTTGTATAGTTGTTGTTGTTGTTGTTGTTGTTGTTGTTGTTGTTGTTGTTATTATTATTATTATTATTATTATTATTATTATTATTATTATTATTATTATTATTATTATTATTATTATTATTATTATTATATTAAATTAATACTGAAAATTTTTTATTATTATTATTATTATTATTATTATTAATTATATTATTATTAAGGTAATTACTTCCTAAAATCTGGACGAAGAATCGAACACCAAACCCTTGAGTCAATTGAATCAATTCCCTCATGCTCATGGTTATCAAACCCCAGACCCTTGAAAGTTCAGATTCCTAGCTCTGCTCAGTTCTTATATAGTAATGAACTTGGGTTGGCCCTCCCACCGGTGCGGAGCGGTGCAGTGCTGTAAGCGTTGCGCTCATTTTTGGGTGGTGCGGGACACATTTCCAGTGTCTCAATGTGGTGCCGTGCGGAACGCTGTGCTGATTGAAACATAGTGGAGTTGCGGTGTGACAAAACTTTGGCTCATGGTGGTCTTATTCTAGTGTGGTGCGGTGCGGTGCGGTGCGACAAAACTTTGGTTTATGGTGCTCTTACTGTGGTGCAGTGAGGTACTGTGCGCAAAATTTCAGTGCTCGCTCAATCCTACAATGAACTAAGAGCCTATATTGGTTCCACAATTAGACTTTTCTGATGTCGCATTAATAAAATGAACACTCATGAAAATAAGTCACAGTAAAGTCACAATAAAATGAACACGCATGAAAGTAAGTCACAGTAAAGTCACAATAAAATGAACACACAGTAAAGTAAGAAACAGGAAAGTCAAACAAAAAATAACACACGTGAGTAAGTTACAGAAAAGTCACAATAAAATAACACACATGAAAGTTAGAAACAGGAAAGTTCCAGTAAAATGAATACACATGAAAGTAAGTAACAGGAAAGTCACAATAAAATGAACACACATGAAAGTAAGTCACAGTAAAGTCACAATAAAATGAACACACATGAAAGTAAGTAACAGTAAAGTCACAATAAAATGAACACACATGAAAGTAAGAAACAGGTAAAATCACAATAAAATGAATACACGTGAAAGTAAATAAGTAAAGTCACAATAAAATGAACACACATGAAAGTAAGTCACAGTAAAGTCACAATAAAATGAACACACACATGAAAGTAAGTACAGAACTTTGTGTCATTTATCTATGAGGGAAACCCCCTCCTGTAAGAGTCAGGGAAACCCACTCACCCCTTCCTGTAGGAGACCATTTAATGGCATGTTTTTGCCCTCTTTCAAATTGAGACTTTAAAATTCTTTCAGCTGCTTCCTACTCACTTACTCCTTTTACTAAAATATTTGTACATTGATTACCACAAACTATACTACATACCAAAAACTATATTTACTCTGGTATCCGGTGAGTTCACCATCAAAAAATCTTCGGTATATACAATTTATATATGCAGTTTTATACACAATTAAATAAACTAGTAAAATACGTGTATTTACTGATAAAACTGGTAAAAATCATTCCATTATATGTACTGAGGAAGATTTAGGTAGTGAATTTATTTATTTATTTATTTTTTTTTATTTTTATTATTTCTTTATTTATTTAATTTTAATTTTAATTTTAATTTTTTAATTTTAATTTTTATTTTAATTTTTATTTTTATTTTTATTTTTTTTTTTTTATTTTTTTTTTTTTTTATTTTTATTTTTTATTTTTTATTTTTTATTTTATTATTCATTATTATTATTATTAATTATTATAATATTTAATTAGGTTTTTTTAAAAATTTTATTTATTATTATCTATTTATTATTTACTATTATATATTATTAATTATTATTATTATTTGTTATTATTATTTATTATTATTATTATTATTATTATTATTATTATTATTATTATTATTATTATTATTATTATTATTATTATTATTATTATTATTATTATTATTATTATTATTATATTGATTTATTATTATTATGTTATTGTTATTTATTGTTATTGTTATTGTTATATATTATTATTATTATTTTATTATTATTATTATTATATATTATTATATTATTATTATATATTATTAAATTATTATTATTTTATATTATTTATTTTATATTTTTTATATAATTAATTATAATTATTATTATTGTTATTGTTATTTCAATTGTTATTGTTACTTGTTATTGAGTATATATATATAATTAATTATATTTATTAATTATTATTAATATTATATTATTATTATTATTATATTATTTTATTATATTATTATTATTATTATATTTATTACAATTATTATTATTACTCACATTTTACATTCATTATTATTGCTATTATTATATTATTATTATTATTATTAATTAATTATTATTATTATTATTATTATTATATATTATTATATTATTGGTTAATATACATTACTTACATCTTTATTATTATTTATTATTTATATTTATTATATTTATGTGGTAGTAATTATTATGTATTATTATTTATTATTATTATATATTATTATTATGTTCATTATTATTATTTATTGATTGGTTCTTCTTAATTATTATATTATTATTCATTATTTATTAATTATATTATTAATGTATTATTATTATTATTAATTTATTAGTTAGATAATCAATACACCCTATTATTAATTTTATTTTTCATTTTCAGAAGTCTTAATGCATATATTTTTTATTATTTCTGGAGTATAGCTAAAATACAATTTTAATACTTGTATTAATTTATGCTTTAGGATCTTATTACAGACTTTGAGGATTGACTCCAACTAAGATCGAAACGATAACGTAAATATTTAAATTTCAAATGAAATTGTTTTAATACGATCTAGTTTATTGCTTCATCATAAATATTACTATATAAATATATATGTATATATATATAAATTTATAATATAATATATTATTATATATAATATAGATAATATATATATTATATATATAATATATGTATAATATATATATATTATTATAACATTATTATATATATAATAATCCAGTCTCCGACCCTCCACCAACTGACCACTGGCCAATCCTAATGTACTCCACTGGGTAAAGTATGAAAGACACTTCGTTCATCTTTTATTTAAATCCCCTTTGACGTCCACCCAGGGGACTGCTTCAAATCATTGACACGACATTAAGAGAGAGAGAGAGAGAGAGAGAGAAAAGAGAGAGAGAGAGAGAGAGAGAGAGAGAGAGAGAGAGAGAGAGAAGAGTAGAGTGTTTTTGTGGGTGGAAGAGAGAAATATGTTTGTGTGTGTGAAGAGGTAGAAGAGAGGAGAGAGAGAGAGAGAGAGAGTGTTTGTTAGTGCAAGAGAGAGAGACAGTTTTTGTGTGTGTAAGAGAGAGATAGTATGTTTGTGTGTGTAAAAGATGGATAGATCTGTGTACAGAGAGAGAGAGAGAGAGAGAGAGATCGAGCACGAGAGAAGAGAGAGAGAGACGAGAGATGAGAGAAGAGAGAGGAGGAGAAGAGAGAGATAGTATGATTTGTGTGGTAAGATGGAATAGTCTGGTGTAAGCGAGAGAGAGAGAGGAGAAGAGGAGAGAGACGAGAGAGGAGCAGAGGAGAGAGTGTTGGTGTGTGTGGTTGAAACGAAGATAGTTTGTGTGTGTGAGAGGAGAGAGATAGGATCGTGTGGTATGTGTGTCGTAAGATGAGAGATAGGTTTGTTTGTGTGTAAGAGAGAGATAGATTACGTATTTTTAGTGTATGTAAGTTACGAGAGAAAGTCTGTGTGTGTGTGTAAGAAAGAGGAGAGAGAGAGGGAAGAGAGAGAGAAGAGGAGAGGACGAGAGAGAGAGAGAGAAGAGGAGAGAGACAGAGAGAGTTTTGTAATTGCTTGGAAGAAGAGGGAGGGGAGATTAGTTATGTGTGTGTATTAAGAAGAGATGAGTGTTTGTGTGTGTCAAAGAGAACGATAAGTTTTTGTGTGTGTAAAATAACAAGAGAGAGTAGATAGTATGTTTGTGTGTGTAATTACGATGGATAAGTCTTGTGTAAAGAGAGCGGAGAGAGAAGAGAGAGAGAGAGAGAGATGAGAGAGGAGAGAGCAGAGAGAAGAGGATATAGTTTTGTGTGTTGTAAGAGAGAGAAGATGAGAGAGAGACAGATTGTACAGTTATCGAGAACGAAGAAGAGAAGAGTATAAGCGTAGAGAGACGTAGAGAGGAAGATGAGAAGAGTAGTAGTAAGAAGAAGTAACGACGACAAGATTAAAGAAGATGATAAGAACAGATTACATATAATCACCTTGTCAGAAATAACATGTGAGATAAATGCGATAATAGCCATTATGTCATGATCACGACAAATGTACATACTAAGGCTTATATTTGCTCATGATAGCGGATGCCTGGACTAATATTAACAATTAATGGATGTTTTAAAGTGTGTAAGAAAAATTATTCTCTCTTCATTGTCTTTTCTTACATACACACACAACAACTCAAAATACAACAGAAGGAACAGACTACAGACACAATAAAATCAAATCTGAACTAATTTTTATCTTTCGAAGACAAAAACATAATGATAAATTTTAAATTATTACAAGCAGAACTACTATTTTGTTTGGCTATTCCTGATCATATATGATATAATATCAGGCTAATCAACTTCATTATTATATAACTATATATATAAATGACTCTGATACGTAGAATACCTAGCAATTACATAAGGTTATATATTATATATATATTATATATATATTATATATATATATATATAGATATATAAAATACGATACTAACACCCTGTAGGAGAATATTCACATCGTAATGGAATATCTAAAGTATAGTATATATGTATATATATTATAATAATAGTATACTATTAAATATATATATATAAAGTTAATATATATATATATTAATTTCTAAATATATATATAATATAATATATATACATTATAAAATTATATAATCACATTAACTGATACTACTATTATACCACATATATTATATATAGTATATAACTATCTATATGATAGTCCCACTGTTAGTCTAGTATATAATATATATATAATAATATCAGGTAGGCGACTCATGGTAAGTCTTTTACTACTGTCGTCTTCTTCTCCTTCTATAATATATATATATAAGTATAATATATATATATTATATATATATAGTTTTATATATATATGTATATATAGATATATATATATATCTATAAGTATATATATATATTAATATACTTGAGTATTCTTTAAAACGTTTTCTTTATTAAACGTTTTCTATGTTGAGTCCATGATTAACGTCTAATATTAACATATTTAAAGTCAATCTTTTTCCTTCACATTATATTTTTTTCTAAGGTATCTAGTAATTCTTTATATTTTATTTTTTAGTTCAATATTCTTTGTTATACAATTATTATTTATTATGTATAGTTATGTATACACAGGGTTGCGGAGGGTCGTAAACAAATAAATTCTTTTCGACTCCGACTCGATCCGA
>JABUQX010094367.1:0-21630 GCA_015478945.1 Trachelipus rathkii
GAAGAGAGAGAGACAAAGAGAGAGAGAGAGAGAGAGAGAGAGAAAGAGAGAGAGAGAGAGAAGAGAGAGAGAGAGAGAGAGAGAGAGAGAGAGAGAGAGAGAGAGAGAGAGAGAATGTGATCCTTCCAAAAATGATTACGAGACAAAGAAACGCCAGCAATATAAAGAACAGACGAAAGTTTGAATTGTGCGTTTTTGAAGATATTACGATTGTGTGAAAGAGTTATGTCGAATGGTAAGATGAAGGAGCGAGTTTTTGAGGTGTTGAAAACAATCATGTTCTCAATGTTCCAATTAAAATTTCAAAAAGGTCAGAGATTAGTTGCTCCAAAGCAGTCCCTAACGTGAGCTACTCAATGTTGGGTGGGGCATCTTTCAAAATGAAAGTAGAGTCGTTGGCATGTTAGTGGATAAGTGAAGAAGTAATAAAGAAAAGGTCTGTAATGGAAAGTAAAGAAATAGTTGAGGTTAGGATAGAACCCTGAGGAACACCATTATTTATAGATTTAAAGGATGAACGGTGGCCATCTACAACTGCTGCTACAGAACAACCGCAAAAGAAAATCACTTTGAAGGTCAAAGAGCAAAGGATTGATGCCAAAGGAGGTAAGTTTAAAAATCAAAGCTTTATACCAGACTCTGTCGAATCTTTCGATATGTCTAGCACTATAACGAAAGATTCACCGAAATGCGGAAGGGATGAGAACACAAGAATGAGAGAGAAGGGAAAGAAGATCGCCCAGCTGAACGTTTCTTATGAAAGCCAAACTGGCAATCAGATATAAGATTTGAAGGATTCAGGTGTTCTGAAATCTTTCTTTTAAGGAGAGATTCAAAAACTTTAAAAGTTTAAAAAGAAACCAAGGGTAAATCGATAGGACGATAGTTTGAGCGTTGAAAAGGGGGTCCCCCTTTTTTTTTGGCATAGGCTGAATGTGCACAAGTTTCCAGCAGTAAGGGAAAGTCGAAGTAGGTAGACTGGGACGAAACAGTTAACCAAGCAGGGTGCAAACTCCGAAACTCAACTTTTGAGAACCAAAATGAGGAATATTATCAGGACAGTAAGTCTCATTAGTGGTAAGCTCAGAGAGAGCGAAAATAACATCTTTAGAAGAAATTACAACGTTTGGTATAAGGAAGTTGGAGGGGATAGAGAAGGAAGAGTAACTAAAGTCGTCGAAAATGAATCTTCTAAAATGGCTTGAGCTTAGAATTATCTTTATCAGAAGATAAAGCGAGAGTTTTGCCTTCGGAAGATACTAGAGGAGGGAAAGAAGGGTCAGAATGGACGTAATGAAGAGTAACCAGAAAGATTGTTGCATTTTCTAGGGAGAAAAGATTTTAATGTCAGAGAAAATAGATTTTGGACGATTCTAAGATGAAATATAAGTTGCGTGTTTTTAGTTTGGAAACAACAATAAATGGTGAAGATGACGTCACTGCCGCGAATAACACCAGAACAAGAAGGGTTAAATCAAGGTTTGCTTGTTTTAGTTGAAGGGAAAGAATATGGAATTTACTCCTCCAAACCAGAGAGAATCATCTCGGTCATGTGTTCTGCACACTCCGAGGGACCCCTCCCACCAAAACAGTAATCATTCCAGGGGAAAATAAAGAGATATGACCGCAAGTCTGCAATAGGCGGTATCTTTCCTGAGGAAGATTTGAAGAGATAGATGAGGATAGAGAGATAAGGTGATCAGAGGAACCCAGAGGAGAAAAGAGTTTAACAGAATAAGGGGAAGAATTGAATGTTAAGAAAAAGTCTAGAATTTCGGGTTCATCCTCAAGACGATCAAAGCCATCATAGATACGAGTAGGGAGCTGCACCAACTGCTCAAGGTCATTCCGGATAGTGAAATGATAGGCAAGTTCACCAGCTATATCTTGAGATTCAGAAGAAAGTCGCTGGCGGCGGTGAAAGTTGGAATTACCAAAAATAAAGATTTCAGAGGAAGGATAAGAAGAGAGAATATGTTCTACTTTGAAGTTTATACAGTCGAAGCATTTTGGATAGGTAGTTGAGTTAGGGAACAAATGAAATAAGAAGTAGATTAACAGGATAGTTTTAACCAAAAGGTAGAAAATTTCGAAGACCCCAAATTAGTGACACGAGAACAAGTAACATCGTTGCGCACAATAGCCATATTTGGCAGAAAATTGAGGATTAATACAGTAAGAGAGAACACATTAGGGTTTTCTTTCTGAACGCTCATACACCTGAGAGTAGGCTAAGAATAAAAGAAGGGGTTTAGTGGAGGGAAGAAGATGACAAATAAGTGGAAATTAGAGAGAAGTCGGCAAAGGTTGCAGATATTAATGAAGAAATAAGAGAGTGCATCAGAAAAGACCAACAATTCAGTGACGGCACAAATCCTTTCACCGAAGTCCGTCAACTCCCAAGTGGGGATGAGAGAGGCGTGGTTGAGGGACTATTTTTGGAAACCGTCCCTCTTGGCGTCCCTGGGGCTAGGAGTGTAGATGTTATTTTGAAGATATTTTTAAAGGAAAGTACCGTATTTAAGTCTTTATGGAATATGAATAAAGGAAAGCCTATTTCAGTGTAAAAAGAACGTGGAGAAGAGTTGCGAAAGGTTGCGAAACATTGACACTGAAGTGCTTTGGGATATACCCAAACGTTCCATATGTGCCCAGTGGTTATAATCTCATCGCTTCCGATGCTCCTACGTCCCCTTCCCATAAATATATATATTATATATTATATAATATTATAATTAATAATATATCTATATAATATATAAAAAGATATATATTATTGATATATATAATACAAATATAGGTAATAGATATTAAATATAATTATTATATATATAAGTATAATATGTAATAAAAATATATATACTATATATTATATATATACGTATATTATATATATATATAACGCGTATTTATATATATATTGTATAGTATTATAGTGGGATTGAGTCTCGGTGAACGATAGTGTCTGATAGGACGAGAAATGTGAGTTTGGCAGAGGCGAGAATAAAGGTGCAAGTGATAGGACAGAGCAATAGGCGGCGGTTTTGTATGCGGGGCATGGTTTGTGGTCCACCTTGGGCAGGGATGAACCCTTACATTGACGATTTACCATAGTGAGGGTTGTCGCCGGTCACACATGATGCTCTTATGGTGTTGGAAATTTTCTTGTTGAGTGGACGATCACCTCACTATATAATGGTCACAGAGCAGAGGTCGGTAAGGCTGGCTTTCTTTTCGACGTTATTGTCATGTTTCTCTACTGCTCTTTGCTAACTTTCCTGGGGCTTGTTACAGCCGCATTGCACCAATTCTCCCAATCTATGGGTGCAAAGAGGAAGGTTGAAGAAAGAAAGAAAAGAATACAATATATATATAGTATATTAATATTATATAATAGTTATATATGTATATATATTAAATATATTATATTATATTTATATAATATTTAATATAATTATATAATTTAATATTATATATATTAAAATATTATTATCTATATATAATATTATTAATATATATATATCTAATATATATATATATATAATATTATTATTTAATTATTATTATATAATTAGTTATATATATATTAATATAGCCTATTTTAATATTAAGGTCCTTATATATATATAAGGCCTAATATAATATAGGCCTTATATTTGTCTACAGCCTTATATATAATATATATATTATCTAATATTTATATATATATTATTATTTATATAATATATATATAATAATAATATATAATATCTTATATAACTTATATATTTATAATTTTATATTATTATAGGATATATTATATTAATTAATATATTATATAATTTATTATATTATATATAAGTATATATCTTATTATATAATATTTAATTTATATAATATATATATCTTAGAAAATCCCGAATAACAAGTTTTTTAATGAACGCGACAGATTTTTTTTTTCACTAAAAATTTGAAATGAGCTCTAAATTAAATTAATAATTCAGAAAGTTAACCCTGAATTTTTTTTTTCAATAGTTCACTGTAAAGGAATTTTCTCTGATCCAGAAAAGGTCGAAAAGATCTCTGTTTTAAAGAATTGGATGGATAAAATGTAACAGAGGTCATAGAATCACTCGAGGATAATGATCTCAATCTAGAATCGAATAATGCCAAAAAGCTCACGAAGTTAAATAAGAAGAGACACACACTGCGGTAAAGGAAATCTCAGAAGAAATTCAATGAAAGTTTCAAGAAGATAAATATTTTGATGAAGCAACAATGATTTAATTTTAACATAAAAAATGTATCATCAAATTGCAGCCAAATGTACCGAAATCTCATTGCAATCTTGCAAGAATATTACGAAATTTACAACAGGCGAAAGAAAAAGATTTACCATGGAGTTTTAATCACAAAAAATTATTTCTTTAATTTTGTATGGCAACATGCTGGAATTAATTTGTTTCTTGAAATTTTTTATGGAACATATTAAAGGAAATAAAAAGAGAGCTTTAGAACGTTTATTATTATTCCGTGCTCAATTGTCTACAAAGTAATGATTTTCACTTCAACTTTAGATTTTATTTCATTATTCCCATTATTTTTTAAGTTCCATTACGTGATTTCAATTAGCGCGAACCCTTTTGGGGGCACATTAGCCGCGCTAATCGGGGAGTAGGGGGAGGTTCATTATATTTATTAATATATATAGTAATATTTATTATAAATATTATTATATATATATTATATTATTATATTAATTAAATTTATTTTATTAATATATATTAATTATATATTACTATTATATATATATTATATATAAAATTAATATTAGTAATTATATTATATATATAATATTTATATACATTGATATTTCTATATAATATTATATATATATTATTATTATATAAATATAGTTATATTATATATTTATGATATATATATATAATTATTAATATATATTATATATATATATATGGGGCACCGTTCCTCAGAAAATATCTTGTTTATAAGGTTTTAATCGATTAAGTAATATATTATTATAATATTTATAATTTATAATATAATTTATATATAATATATATTATTATATAGATATATATTTTATTATATATTAATTATATATATATATATATTATTATATATTAATATATATATAAATTATTATATTATATAATATAATAAAATTATTTATATAATATATTATCATCAAGTAAGCTACTGCAACACTCATGCTGCTCGTGCTGTAGCACAGAGTTAACATTATAGAAACGATCGATCTCTTACAAATTTCATAATGTTACGCATAAAATTCTTATTATTTTTTTTGCCGACAAATATAAAATATATTAATGAATAATTATTATCATAAGTTAAAATATATAAGTATTAGCAAATTGAAACCAAATAGGTAGAATCAACCAACTTATTTATAATGAACGCTTTTTATTCCCGATTAAAAAAAATTGGTCGAACAGCATTCTGTGCACAAATCTGAATTAGCGAGATTTTGTTGGTCTGTGAATATTTCGGAAGACTATAAAATTGTTTATTATAATAATACTGATGTGATTATATAAATAATTCATTAATTTTATAATATTATATACATTAATATAAAATAATATTTTATAAACTAAAGAATATTATTAATTAAAAATAGTAATATAAAATAATAAAAGTAATATAAATAAAAAAATTACTAAAATAACTTTTAGAGTATGGGAAGGAAAAAATTAATCTTGAAATATTAGGTTAACCATGGATATCAACTCTATATTTAAAGAAACGTTGTAGATAGGAAATAATCCAAGATATCGTATATAATATAGTATATATAATATAAGTATATTTAATATATATATAACTATATACATCCATATATATATACTATATTATATGACATTATTAATATACTATATATAATATATAATATATATATAAATATAATATTGAGAGAGAGATAAGATGAGGTTCCTAGTACCAAGTAATAAAAATTTCATAAAGTCGCGCTTAATAATTATATTATATATATATTATATAGTATAATATTATTAATAATAATTATAATATATATAATATATATTATATAGGTATATATATATATTATAATAATAATATATTATTTAAATTATTATATATATATATATATTATATTAATATATTATATATATAATACATAACTTATATATATATATATAATTATATTAGTTATATTATATCATTTATTATATATATATAATATAATACCTATTAATTAATATTAAGATATTATAGATTACAATTATTATATTATATATTATAATATATATATATTATATATATATTATTTACGTTAATACCCTAATTTATTCATTGGAATGGATTTTTTAATACTATTGTTGGCTTAAAAATTTTTAATTTACTAAATACACTTTAATTAATCAATCATATTGTCCTTCTTCTTAAGTTTGCCGAGCTTTCGTGAGTCCTCTCCCCACCTCTTTTGGGGAACTTCAAAAAAGAATGAATATTATCATAATATATGCAAACGGATGTTTTGGTTTTGTTGATGTTGGGCTTTCTTGATTGTCCAAAATGTTTCGATTCGTTCCAAATTTCTTTATTAGTTGTCTGCATGAAAAGGATAATTTGTAAGATTTCATTAACTGTGTTGTCGATACTGTAGTTACCTTTATCTCATGAAATTTTTGGTATTTTTTATTAGTTAGATGTAAGTTATATGTTTTCTAAATTTATGGTTATTACTTTCTTGTATTACCTGTGCTATTTTGTTGTATAGGAAGTTGGCAATGCTCTTTTTTTTTCGTCATTTCGGTTGAATAGTCATTGAATATAGGGATATTTACTTTGATCTTTTTATTCTTCGGTTGACGTCAATGAATATTCTTTACAATATGATTTTATGTAATATTACAGGTTTTTGCAGGGATTGAGTATATTGTCTGCATTAACTATCTATTATCATATGTTTTGGTTTTTAATAATTATTGTATCGAGTGATTGGCATTTAGTATTACTATATTGAGGAGGTTGCTAATTTTTATAGTTTATATCTGTGTTTTATTGCTAAAGTTTATGATTATTTAGACAGGTCATTTAATTAAGTTTTGTGTGATTGTCCTTTTGAGAATAATTTTTTTAGTTTGAAGGTTTAGATTTGGAATTAGATTTATTGGGTAATTTTAAATTGGTAAAATTCTTCCCCTTTTATGTAATTAATTTTCAGCCTCGGCTGATTGTTCACATACATATTGATAAGCACGTAAAGCCCAAAGTATGATGGACGCCCCTCTAATATCAAATAATGATTTAGAACCGCAGTGTATAATAAATTTAGGGTTAGAAATTGGTCTATTCGAACTCTTTGAAATAGTTAAGGTTAATTTAAGAGTTTAGTCCAATTTTGATTTAATATGTCGAGAAAAGTATAATGTTTTATTATAATGGATAGTATCAATTTGTAACTAAAATGGAAGGATGCTAATATTTTTCGTGTTCAATAATGTATCTGTGGAAGGGTATTGATGTCAAAAATTCTATTATGTGTAATATTAAAAAGAATGTCATCGGACAAAATATCTGTACGCCAGAGATGCATTGTTGGTTGGGAAATTTTTAACAATGTCTGAAAATAAATTTTTGTTCAATGAGCTCCAAGTATAAACAGCTGATGATTGAGGACAAAGGAGTGAACTCATCTTTTAGAGCTGACTTTTTGCATGTTAGAAACTGATTATTAAAAGTAAAATAATTTATGTTTTTTCAATGACTAAATTAATGTATTATTACTTTGTGTTACAGAGTACTTAAAAAGGTTAGAGTGTAATGGTTTGTGGTTAATGGATTATACGAGTTCTTCTTTATCCAAAGAGTGTTAGTGAGGCTACTATCCCACAGGTTACATTTAGTGTAATAATGGAGCAACGTCGAAACTGACGCATTTACTTTTGGTAATTTGTCCTTTTCCTTAATTTATCGACTGAGCTGTTTAAGAATTGATTGATTAATAAAGTGTATTAGTAAATTAAAAATGTTTTTAACCAAAATAAGTTTAAAAATCCAATACCACAGTTGAATTACAATAGGGGATGAGACGTATAAATACATATTAAACAAGTGCGAAAAATAAAAATTAGCACTAAATCTTTTTATATAAAATATGAACCCTCGAACTAAAGTTTCACTTACATTAGAAATTCACTGAAACGAAAATTAACTATACTTATGACATACTGTGAGTATATGAATATAAAAGGCCAACCTGAAAAAACACAAGCGCAATTTTCTAAAAAATTGCTTCTTGATCGAGAAAGTTATACCTAAATCGTTGATCCCTAAACAAGTACATTTTACCAAGAAGTGATCCCTTTTCATGAACACATAATAGCCCGAAATCTCTAGTCACAGAAGAAAAAAGTTAAGAGAGCAGTAAAACTATTGGTTTATCTGCGCGTTGTCAACTTAAAATAACTATTGCAAAAATTAGATATAAATAGGTGTATCTCAAACCACAATCACAGGAGAACAATACTACAAGAACAAAATGAAGAAAATGTAATTAAGCAGTAAAAAGGAAAAACTTCGTGTCCAATTCTACAAGAAAACTGGCCAATGCCTTGAGGTAGAAAAATCAAGCTCATATCTTATCCGCAATAGTTCCTTGGGTATGCTACTAAACTACAAACTCTATTCTAAATATTTTCAATAATCTTTCATATAAACGGAACATTAGAAATCATAACACATTACTAGATCATGGAATATTCATTGCAATGGACGAACTACCGATTCCACTTCCTGAAATTCTATGATATAAATTTTATCGACGAATATGGCAAACAGAAACGAGCAAGGAGCATGTTAAACCCAAATATTCCTACTGGGTAATTGTGTTTGAGAGAGGGTCGACTAAATTAATCCAAAAAATTACCCAAGTGCTTCAATGAAACCACTTAAAAAATCTTAAAAAGAAAAATAATATACTCATATCTCGATCTGACAAAGACGGCAAAATCGTCATATTAAACAAGGATGACTACATACATAAAGCAAACGAACTCTTAAATGATGCTAACATATATATTAAACTAAGATCTAACCCCCTAAAAACCTCCCAACGTCAATAATCCTCCTTAAATCCACTAACAGCAGATACCCCTATGTCTGATGTGGGTAATACATCGATGTTCTTAAAATCTTTCAACACATCGGTACTAACCAGGCTCATGCCTGCGGCGCAGTCCACTATACAATTAAAGTAATCTGAGCTATTTGCTTCTAAGGCTACACGAATATAAACTATCAAAATGGATCGCCACACAACTCAAACCACTTTTGGGCAATATATCCACATCCCACATAAAAAATTCTCAACATCTTAAACAACTCATCAAACACCAAAATATGACAAATTACAATATGCTCAGTTTCGACGTTGTAATCATTATTCAATATAATGTTCATTATGGAGACGCACTAGCCACTCTTGGAAAACACCGTTAACCTAAACAATCCCAATTTCAACTCACTGTAGTGATATACACTTTAGTACATCTTAAACAACTCAATTTATTTAGTCCATGTTTGAAAACACATATTTATCCTTAATAATCAAGCTCTACATGCAAAAGTCAGGCCTAGAGTATGGGTTTCCACCTTTGTCCAATTAATGCAGCTGTTAATACTTTCGGAGCTCATGTGAAACAAAATTTATTTTCAGTCCAATTGTAAAATTTCACCAAACTGCATCTGCTTCAGATATGTCGATGAACATTCCTTTTTATTATACCCTAATGAATTTGACATCGATACCTTCCACAGACAATTTGGTACAGATACATTGACGATATAGCACCTTCCATTAGGTAAGTTTTTACAATTGAAAAATATTCCATTATATAAAAAGTATCCCTTTCTTGACATATTAATTCACTGGGACGAAAACTCTACATAACCTTATCTTTTTCAATATTTCGAAAACAACTCATACTATCCTAAAATATATACACTGGTTTATTCTAATCATAGTTTGCTCATATTAAGGAGGGCGTCATCAAACTTTGGCTTTACGGTCGTTGCAATATCAAATATGTAGTTAACAATCAGCCGGGCTGAAATGTTAAATATAACAATAATTAAACAAAATTTAACACAAATTTAAATTCATTAAAAAATAAAAAATCATACATCAAAGTCTAAACAAGGCCAAAAAATATTCATCAACAAGGAAAATTAACACAAACTTAATTAATTAATACACATTTAATAATCATAAACTTTAATGCAAAATAAACACAGATATAAACTATAACCAAATAGTAACCTCTAAAGTATAAGTAACTAAATACAATACCTCAACAAATTATAAAACCAAAAATAGATAATAGTTAGTAAATTAGCAGTCAATATAACACAGGGAACGTCTTTCGCACGGTTAAATTATAATATATTAGTTGAATCAATCGACGTCAACCGAAGAATATATCAACATAAATACGATGTCCTTGCTATTTCAAACAGAAATTCTCTCCATCTTATATAGTGCATACCAATTAATAGAACGGCCATCCGATATAGACCACTTAAAAATAAGCCCAGGTAAAGTACAAAAAATTCAAATAACCATATAATTATAGAGAAACTATATGAAAATTAATTAATAAAAAATATAACAAAATTATCCAATAGAGATAAAGGTAAACTCACAGTAATCGACAACACGTTAAGAAATCTTCAAAGTTATCCCCACTATGTGACAGACAACTAATAAAGATAATTCGATACCGAGATACGAAAATTTTGGACAATCAGAAACAACCATCACAAAAAACAATAACACCGTTCCGCAATATATATATATATCATTCTTATTTTGAAGTTCCCCAAAAGAGGTGGGGAGAGGACTCCTTAGTAGCTCGGAAACTTTAAGAAGAAAATGGAGTCAGATTTGATTTAATAAAAGCTATTTAGTAAAATTAAAAAATGTTTTAAATCAAATATGTATAAAAAATTACCATCAGTGAAACATAAATCAAAAAAAGTGTTCAAGAAAAGTTATAACACTTCGAAGTTCGTATCTAAAAATTCAGACCATTATCACTATATGATATATATTATATATATATACTATATACCTATATTATTATTATAAGTATATTTATTAGCTAACTATATATATATTAAATAAATAGGTATATATATTAATATAGATATATATAGTAAATATATATATAACATATAATATTATATATTATATATAATATATAATTATTATAAATATACAATATTCACTATTATATATATATATACTATATAACTATATATATATTAATATGTATTAATATAAATATATAATAATATAATCCTTATATATACTTATTATTATATATATTATAAATAAATATACTATATATAGTAATATATATATATATATATATATATGAATAAAAGTGAATAGTGAATAAAATAATTTACCAATGGTGGCGATATGAAAATACAAAGAAGATATTATTAAGAAAGTATGTTTCGAGCCTTTTGAGAATTTAGAAATATCTTTCTGGAGTGCAAGTTGTAAAGTGAGATAGATACTAAATAACTTAACAAATCCATAACCTTATCTATAACCCCTGTTCTATATTATAAAATTCGTAAAATTTTTATTAGATATTGGTAGAATGACTCTAGTAAAATGGATAAGTATATGAATCTATATGGCACACTATAAAAGGAAAAAAGAATTCTCCAGCTGGTTTGAAAATCATCAAGAAAATTATTTGCCATTATTTCTTTTGTTTTTTTCATTTTAAATTGATTCCGAGACGCGACAGTCTTATATTTCTTCATTAACAGAAAGTAGAAATTTTGTTGCAACTTCCAAAATGCTTGAAAATTTTTCATCGATGTTTGAGCGAAAATCTTTCAAAAACAAGGGTTAAATTTTTTGTATGATTAAGAATAGTAGAGTACTAATGGCAGACTGCAATGCAGTGCATAAAAGGAGAGTGAAGGAAAATAATGTCATAATTAAACTTATAACCAATTCGCTCTTGACTATTGATTTCAAAAGACTTGAGGTTTTTGAAGAAGGTTCAATATCTTTATCCATCTCAAGATCCTATAAAGCTTCAATAATTGTTTAAAAACCTTTTCTAAATCGTAACAACTCATCGTAGTTTTCCACCCTCCTTGTTTCGCACATTGGTGCTAGTTTTGTCCATTTTGTTTTGTTTGTTTAAAAATAATCTGTCGACTCTTCTAATTTGGACTTAAAAATAGTGTCCAGATTGTTTTCACCTGTGCCAATAAGTTTATAATGCTGTTGTTACACCTCATGATATAATGAAAGCAATGAACATACAATGCCGCTACATATTTTCGATTGCTTGAACACCTCTAAAACTTTTCTTCATTTCTGCTGCACAATCGTACCTGCGTTCAATCAGAAAGTCACTATTTATTTCACCCTTCGTTGTATGTGCCTCAATGCTGGATGATTCTCCTTTCCTTGATCTTGACAACACGTCCTCTACGACGAAACTTTTAGAAATCTAGGAACTCAAGTAAAAGAATTTAAGCCTCTTTTTTCGCATTACATTACTTGCTTAAATTTGCTGTTCATTATTATATTTTATTATTCTTATAATATTAAAATTAGTGATATGGAAGCAGTAGAAAAAGTTTACTTGTTTGATAAATAATTTAATTTTTTTTTGGAGTAGGGGGTGGTGGCTCAGACGCCCGCCAACCCCCACTGGCTACGGTCTTCGCCACAACACACAATATATATAACTAAAGAAATTTATATATGAGAGATCCCTTTAGATAAATATAACAAAAAGGATATTTTATATATTATATATATATAATTACTATAAAGTCAATTTAGGAAGTAGAGTTAGAAACCTAATATATTTAATAATATTAGTTAATACTGAATGACAAGGACAGTTTTCATAACAAATGATATGAAATTGATTAATAGTTATTCGGGTTTTCTTTTCAAACTTAAATTCCTTATATATTATAATATATTATACAAATTATATATATATAGTATTTATTTTATTTAATTAACCTTAATATATATACCTATAAAAATATTGTATAAGTTTTTTTCGTATATATATAACATAACTATAAGAGTTATTATTTATAAATAATATATATATCTGTTATATAAACTATTGAAAGTGTTAACGACACATATATTGCTCGATTCTAATAATATATTATATAAGTGATAGTACGATAGTAAATTTATATAAGCTTTATAATATATAATGAATAAATAATTATATATATTATATACCATATATATAATATATATATTAAATAATATATATATATATATATATTATACTATATATAATATATATTATTATATATATATATAATTATATAGTTTATAGTAGTATATATATATAATATATATATATATATATTTAGAAATAATTCAACCACCACTCACGGACAAAGCCCTATACCATGATAGAAGAGGGTTGTCGCCAATTCAATTATAATGATTAATCATTGACACTACCTATCACCACATCACCAGTCTAAAACCATTTTATAATATTATTATTATTATTCAGAACTAGACCTATCTAATAATAGTTCTATTCTTATCACTATCAATGGTTAACCTTCTGGATAGAAGCTTCCTTTCAAATTGCCTATATGCCACGTTTATTCTAGATAGTATCTATCTATCGTCGAAAAAAATATATTTCACATTGAGATGGCTGTTCTTCAGTCCAATGTCCCAAATCTTGGGTTTTAACTATACATGAACACAAATATCTTTGTTCAACACAAAACCGATTTTCCTATGGGTTTTATGTTCCCTTTGGTGGGGTCTTTTTCCGTTCATAATGCAGGTTTGATCAGCAATTTTATCTTCTAGCAAAGGACAGGATTTTTAACATCAATTACATTACTAGAGTTTCAAACTAATTCCATTACTAAGTATAATTCATCCACTATTCTGTTAGGAGAACCATGTGATGAACAGACTTTCTTGTTTGTGCCATGTAAAAAAGGAGCAGATTGCAAGAGTGAGAGGCGCGACAGGTACTGTTCTACTCGGACCTGAAATATTAATATAATACTATATATATATATATATATATATTATATTAATATATTTATATAATATATTATATATTTATAATATAATTATATAATATATATAATATATATAATAATTATATAATTATATATATCTAATATATATATATACGTATATATTAAATATATATATATGAGACAAAATTAATTTTTATGAAACATCGAACGGGGGGGTTAGAAATTTTAAATTTTTTTTCAACAAGTACCCTCTATGATAGGTAAAATAGGCGCGTAAAATATCGAATGTAAAAAATAATGAATTCTCGAAAAAATAATCATATATCGATATAATATCGTATATATATATTAATATTATAATATATATAATATTTTTTTTTTACATTTTTAGGGGGGGAGGGGAAGAAATATATACCCCGTTCGTCAATCCTGGAAGGACGAGAGATTCCCGACTCTGGTAACATCTGTTATGGCGTTTCTTTACACCTAGTGGGTATTTCACTTTAGTTGTTAGAATAAAAAACGGTTATAATATTAATATACTATTAATAACTATTATATTATGTTATTATTGCTATATATTTATATATATATATTTGCATTTTTTGTAATCATACACTAACATTTCATAATTCATAACTTGTACAGTTTTCTCAAATTGGATTAGGTACGTCAACTTTTTAAATTATTCCACTTGGCGAGTTTTTTTATTTCTTATTTATATTATTTATTTATTTATTTATGTATTGCTATTTATTTTTTATTTTTATTTATTTTTTTGGCCGTATTAATATAAATTTATTTAAATATTAATTATTATATATTTAGTAATATTGATAAATAGTAGTATCTGCCGTAGACAATATCAATTATTTTGTTTAATGTCTACTTAATTACCTTTTTAAGTTTTACTCCGTCGAATTTTTCCCTATCTTGTCATGGTATGCGCATATAAGCTGCTCAGTGTTTTTTGACTCTTATTAATCATTTCATTAAAGAATATGGGCTTTGGGGCACTTTCAACCCGTTTCTTATATCGAGGACACCGAAATACGAATTTATCACTATTTCGGTAAATTGCACAGTTTTTTCTGACATTTTATTAACATTTTATCACTTTTATTATATAAAATCAATTTTATACTATTTGTCAACTAAGCTAATGAATTTCAATAATACAATGTCCCACTTTCCATTTTGGAACCAATGTTTGTAAAAGTAACCAACAATCCAAATATCACTTATAATATTCCAAACTCAGAAACTTTCTATCATTTAAAGGAGTGCTCGGGAAAGCTTTCTGTTGAACAAACAGATCCGTTCATTGTTCTGGTAAAGCCACATAACTTTTTTATTTGCGCCTGAGCTTTTTAGACAGCCTCTTGCAGACTTTGCAAAACATTTCAGCAAAACCTATATGAATTATCAGTTTCTTTTATTCAATCTCATACTTTTGATAAAAATTCATGTTGAATTTTCTCCTCTTCAGAATTCTTAAAATAAAATTAATTGTTCTCTTTACTTACTTATAACTCGAGGTGCACCGTTAAATACACTTTTTATCTGATTAATAATATAAATAATGAATTTATTAGTTTCCAACCGTAATATATATGAATATATATATATCCTATATATATATATTATATATCTATATATATATAGATATATATATATATATATATATATATATATATAATATTATCATAGTGTCAAAGAAAAATTTTCACTCGCGACCCGGGACTTGGAATCATGACAATAAGTTGTCAGTCTTTAGCACAATGTACCAGAGCCTTTACCACTGGAGATACTCCGCCCTCCCCAAAAAGAAGGGCATCTCGGAACAGTTTTCAAGTCTCATGCTTCGATATCACTGCTTTGAAACTCGGTACTTTTTTTTTATTAATATCCACAGAAGGGGGCTTGGAACCCCTAATGGGGCCACATGGCATTCCGCTGGGGTGTTTCTCGGGTTTAACAGGAACACCACCAAAGCCAGCAAGCGCCAACATAGGGTACAACAATCATGTTGTCGAGCAGAGTGTTGTGCAGATAAAAGGGCGACACTAAAAATTATTCACTCGCACAGGAACATCAGAAATGCACATCAGAGCCAACAGCGATACACCCAGGAGTAACACAATATACAGGAGTGCTCACAAGTGGTCCAATCCTCGCACCAACAAAGAAGCATCTCGGAACAAGTTATTAAGTCTTCCTGCCCTTCGAATCATCACTGCTTTGAAACTCGGTACTTATCATAATCCATAGAAGGGTGTTTGGAAGCCCTACTAGGGTTACATGGCATTCTGATGGGGTGCTATTGGGTTACAGGAGCAACCAACCAAAGTCAAGCAACGCCAAAATGGGTACAACAACAGTTGCAACAAATTTTTTCAATATATGCCGAATAAAAATTTAACTCGCGACAGGGCTCGAACCATCGCCAACAGCGTTCGCCGTTAGACAATGTACAAGAAGCTCTACCACTGGTCCAATCCGCCTTCCCAATAAAGAAGGCATCTCGGAACGGTTTTCAAGTCTATTTAGGTTTCTTAACGTAAAAAGAGCTATTACAAGAAACATCAAAAGAAATTGAACAACGACTTGTGAAGTGGGTGAAGAAGAAAAAGACATAACTCCCAGCACTCCTGCCACTTCATAATTGGTGATTTAGGAAGAAGAACATCCGCTCAAGACTCAAGAAGAAGTCCACGCTCTCAGGACTCAAGAAGAAGCCACTCTCTCAAGACGCAAGAAGAAGACCATTCTCTCAAGACTCAAGAAGAAGACCACTCTCTCAAAACTCAGGCAGAAGTTAAACAGGTTCTCAAGAAGATGCCTACAGACAAAGATACCCAGCCGCCCTCTCCCGAAGAACAGATAAAAGAATCTATCGCCGAGATAAAGGTAAAACCTCCAGTGTTTTCTGAGACTTCAGTTCCAACTTGGCTCAGAGTGATGGAGGAGCAGTTTCATCTTGGCAAAATCACCTCGGAGAAGACAAAGTACTTCCACGCTCTTTCCCAGCTGCCCTCTGCAGACCTGGATGCTCAAGCTTGCACTTCACTGAAGAACGAATAAAAAGTAAGACGGAGTTATTCAACGAGTTTATGTCCAAAAAAGCCTACAGTGCCAAGCCTTCCCTTCATCTACGAGAAATGCTTTGCTATGGTACCAAATTACGTATTGGAGAAGGTATCATCTGAATGCAATTCTTAAAGACGCTTCCAACCAACATTCGACCAACGATGGCTTCGCAAACAGCAGTTACCCTTGAACAATCCGGTGAACTAGCAAATGATCTAGTGGTTTTCGTATCGTCCATTCCTGTCATGGAAGTGTCCACGGCTACAACTACATAAACAACTACTTCAGCAGCAGCAACAACTACAACAACAACAACAACATAGGCTACAGTAACACCTGTGGGACTGCTTCCATATAGTCAAAATCAAAGGCGCCCCACGTCTGCCGTACTCGTATTTACTTCGCCCATCAGGAAAGAACGTGCAGGCCATGGTGTAAGTGGTCTGATAAAACTAACGTTCAGGTACAACCCTCGTCTCGTTAATCTTCTAGAGCTTCTTCTTCCCTTGCAGAAAACTAGAAGAGCGAGCTGATTGCTGCGCTATAGCCAGTTAACAACTTACTATCAATGTCACAATATTTGGTACAGATACTCTCTTTCTCTTAAACACCGGTGCTTCCATTTCAAGTCTACCTTCTTCAATAGTAACCAACATGTCCCTATTTGCAACTATTGTCAATTGTTCTGCAGCAAATAGGTCGCCTATCATGTGTCATGGTGAAATAGCGACATATATAACAATCAAGAAGCTTCGTCGTGAATTTAAGTGGACTTTCATAGTAGCTGACATCACAATGCCAATATTGGGTATGGGTTTTTTACACCATTACAACTTAATTATCGATTGTTGGAAGAAAACTCTGCAACTCACAAATAGACTCCGCACCAGCGTTTACCCCCTTCAGCAAATGGTCAAATCGAAAGATTTCATCCATCTCTGAAGAGTGCTATCTTTGCGCGGAAACAAAACTGGTTACTCTCTCTTCCAGTTACCATGCTAAGTCTTCGTTGCAGTCCTGATGACTCCGGATTATCTCCTTTTCAAGCAGTAACCTGAAAAACACCTCTTTGTCCTTTAGAACTTCTTCAAGCACCTTAAAGCAGAGATTCTTACAGCGACTTCATGATAAAATTTAAGGCTCACATCAACAACTGGATTTTCGACAGCTACCACCTCTTCATCCCTCCAGTGCTCCTTCATATATTCGTGCCGAACTTGAAACCTGTTCCCATGTCTTTCCTCGAGTCAATCGCATTCGAAAGAGTCTCGCAGCACCATATTCTGACCCTTACAAGGTTCTTCAACGAATGGATCGATGCTACAAGGTAAAACTTTCTGATGGACGGAACGGATTGTCTCGCTATCCAATGTGGTTGTTTTTGAAATAGCCTGACTGGTATTCCTTTCTAGAAAACCCCTATATTTTTCCCAAAACTGATGATCCCTTCCGAATCGGAATTAGGAATTCATGTCTTGACAAATGGGTTCCTTCAAACGGATGATTAGAATTCGGCCTACTGCAAAGATGGTTCCTCCAATCGAATTGACGTTCGCCATTGCATCGAGCGATGATTGCCTACTAATCCTGACTGATGATTTTCGATCTTTCAACCAGACGGTCACTTCATCCACAAAGCAGTAGGAACATTCATTAGTGTCTAGACGCAAGTCAGTGCTTAGAGTGCGTTTTAAGTGATTATTTCAAGTATCTATTCATTGTCTTAAAAAAAAGGGAAGGCGAAGTATTTTGGAAAGATTATTAAGATAGATTAGGCTGAACTATAAATGTTTGATAAAAGAATTAAAATATAGTATCAGTTAAACCGGAAATTTAATTATTTTCTGTAAAAAAAAAAAAAAAAAAGGGAAGAATTTAAGGAAAAAATAATGGGATTCTCATCTAGTTTTTTATCATAATTTATTGTTTGAAACAAATATATTAATATATCATATATATAGTATTATATAATATATATATATATATATATTAATTAATATATATATTAATATTATAAGTATGAATATATATATACTATATTATATATATATATATTATATATATACTAGTATATATTGTTTTAATTATCTTGTGATAGTGTAGACGTTTTGAAAGTGCTCGCGTCTGGACTTATTGAAGCCTAGATTTAATTCTTTATTTTATTTTATATTATCGTTATTATTATGTTGTGCTGTGTTTAGTGAAAGTAATAAGATGTTGTACGTGCTTTGATTATCATTGGTCGTTGTTAAAAAAGCTTTATTAATATTATTTATCTGGTATTAATCATTAATTCGTTTTCGGACGAGGAGTCTGCGTTTTGGAGTTTTTTAGAATTAAATTTTAGTTTATTAATTTTGTTTTTCAATTTTGATTATAGTTTGAGGTTTCGTAACAAATTATACTAAATATTGCCTAGACCCAGTCATACGTAAGGTATAATATAGGCTTTAAAGTTTTATTTTCTTCATTGTATAATGTATTCATATTTTTTACTTTATTAATTGTTCACAATAAAATGAACGTTTTAAGTTTAGTATTATAGTTGTGTAGTTGAACATAATAATGTTTAGTACGATCTTGATATGCTGTTCATTTTTGCGTTTTTTTCTGTCAAAAAAGAGAACGTGAGATAAGATCGATCACAAGATATGGCGTAGGCGCGGGCTTTTACATTAAACTTTACCAAAACCCGCGGCTTAAAATCTAACTTTTGCCTCTGTGGAATATCACCTTCACTAATCTAACCCTAACCCTACCTTTTGTTCTTGTCTGAGACTCAGATGGCCTAAAATTCATCCTTTACATAATTCAATGTTTCCAATATAACTTTTTCATAATTTTCCGCCTAAAGGGATGGAGTGTGTTCTTATGTGATACATTGAATAACTCCTGGTACACGTTCGTGAATTACTCGAATCTCCTAACTCGATGTTCTGATGGCTCAAAATCTTTTTCTTCCTTCTACAAAAGATAATATTTAATATTATATATATATATATATACTATATATAGTATAATTATATATAGTGCTAGTAAAAACTAACATAAGAGCAGGACCAATATATATATAAATATTATATATATAGTATATAATATATATAATAGTAGTAGTATATATAGTAGTATATACTAACCTTTGTACTATATACTATAGTATATAATATATAATATATAGTGTACGTATATATATATTTATATATATATAATATATATACGTATTATTATACTTTATATATATTTAAGTTATAATTTAAGTATAATATAATATATATAATAAGTATATATATATATACTATATATATATATATATATAATATATATATATAGGATATATATATATAGTATATATATATATATATATATATATATATTTAAATGAAAAAATAATTTAACAATAAATAAGAAATTTATTGAAAATATATATATATATATATAAAAAAAGAATAAAAAGTAATGAAAAATGAAAACTAAAATTTGCAATATTTGTTGTGTATTTGGTTTTCCATTGTTGGAAGCATAAAAAATTCAGGAGATTCTTCCATTATTTATGAAGGTAGCTGCATTATTTCGGCAAGTTAAAGATCTTTTCGAAGAAGAGTTTTTATGCGTGGGACGTGATGAGACAAAGAGATAAAATAGGAACTCCTACGACAGCACAAAAGCATTTTAATCTCACAAAAGATTAAAGAAGAGTCATTGGCTAAAGTTGTGAAGAGAAGCTACATGACACAGCGGAAGATTATTAAGGTAATTAATTAGAAATTTAATAAATTTTGTCCGCCTCCTGACAACTGAAACATTAACTATAAATTATTACATCAGATTAAAACAAATAATTTAGATTGGCCACTGAGCTAAAATCCGTAACCACTGTATTCCGAATCATACCAGATACGAATTGGCATAGAAGAGAACCTAAGTAAGAACAAAAACCAAAAAAAAAAATAAAAAATAAAAGAGAGTGAGAAAGAATAAACCAACGAAATAACGGCACCCAAAACCTGCACACAAACAGCAGTGACGTGCAAAGGGACGATTGAAGCAACAGCCTCATAATACTTCATATTGTTTTAAGAGGAGTTATCATATCGTCGTTTCCCACCTCCATCGGTTGCCTCTCTATGTAGTCCTGACCTCTCTTTCGCTATATATATATACTATATATATATATTATATATATACTATATATATTATATATATATATAAATATATAATATAATAATATTATAATATATTATATATACTATAATATATGTATGTATATGTTATATATATATAATAATTTAATATAAAATATTAATTATATAAGTATATATATATATAATATATAGTATATATTATATATATATATATATCAATATAATATATATATTATATATATATATATATAATATATATATATATACTATATATATAGTATATTTTCTGTGTAGAAGAAGAAGAAGAAGAAGAGAAAAATGAAAACAGCTA
>JABUQX010094368.1:0-5000 GCA_015478945.1 Trachelipus rathkii
AAAAGAGAGAGATTGAGGAAGCCCATCCCTCCCAAGCTTAAACGTAAATCTCCTGACCGCAGACGAAAGGGCTTTAAAGAAGAGGGAGATTAAATACGGTAGGAATATATATATATATATATATATATATTAATATATATATATATATATATATATATATTATATTTATATAATATATATATATATATATATATATATATATATATATATATATATATATATATATATATATAATTATATATATTATATATATATATATATATATATATTATAATATATATATATATATATATATATATATATATATAATATATATATATATATAATATGAATATTTATATTATATATTATATATATAATATATATATATATATATATATATATATATATATAATATATATATAATATAATATATATTATATAATATATATTTAGGGTAATGACAATATAATTTTTTTTCTTAATATAAAAATTTCCCGCCTGATGTTTTGGATGAACATTTTCATTAACCAGTAATATAAACTCGTTTCTGATTTTGCGGGAAAAAAAGTTGTCCCAGGCTGCCAAAAAATAAATAATATTAATTTTCTGCTTTAATATGGCTAATTTCATATTGATGCATTTCACATTTCCATGTATGGCAAATTTTTTTGTAACTGATAGATTGGTTTGGATCTTTTTATAGTCATTGCCCTTTACCTGATTTCTATGGTGAAGATGCTGAAAAATAGGAAATGTGACAACTCATGTGAGTGTTTGAGTCAGGACATACGTACATACTATCCGTCAAGGATGAAATCTGCATAAAAGAAATTGAAATTAGTATGAATTTGCTATTTGAGAGGTGGATATGACCTTACGTTTGTGTAGCTTTGAGTACCAAAATTTGGTTGTTTATATATTGTATTTTATGAGTGATGAAACTTTGGTTATGTAATATGTACAAAGAGTTTGAACATGTTATCATTGTGATGATTGTGGTATATACAATAGCTATAGAAGCTACTATCTAACATTATATAAAATGAATGAATAAACTTAAAAGCATGCATAATATTTAAATTTTCTTTCTTATTTAAATTTTTATAAATTAAAGGTTTTTCATGGTTTTTATCTCTTTTTTTCAGATTAACTCCAATAATCTTTTTTTCAGATTAACTCCAATAATTAATAAATAGTATATTTGTAGTCTAATTCAATTGTTTAGTCTAAAACACACAATGGTTTATTTTAACTCAAGTTATACAGTCCACATGAATGCTAAAATTTGGACAAAAAATTTGTCAAGTATGACAAGAAAACGTAAAAGTAATTTGCCAAGAATTTAAAAATTTCAAAGATTACGTTAGGTTACCTTTAAAAAAATATGTTCTAGGGCTTTATCATACACTACTTGATAATGAAAAATAAAAAAAAAAAAAAGTTTAAATTATTCTTGAAGAATTAGCTAATCTGTAGAAAAAGATGAGTTTTCCCATACTTAGTGAGCAGGCAGTCATTGTTCGTATTAATGAACTAATAGGAGAATATTAAAAAATATTTAAGATATCCTAAAGAAGAATTTAAAAAAAAAATACTGTATTTGACGTTACAAAGCCAGAAAGGAAATGGTTGTGTGAGGAAGACAAGAACCTGTATAAAAACAGATTGAATCTGAAAGAAAAATAGGCTATGCAACACATAAACCTGCTTCAATTTCATCAATTCATCCATCAAAAAGTCAGAGATGCGCTCATAGGGAAAATGAAAGTGTGCCACATTATGATTTAATAGATGACAATTCAAGCACTTCCATCACAAATTCTGATACCAGTTCTGATGAAAGCATCTATGAATCTTCCTCTGAAACAAATCAAAGATCTTCTACTGCTGTGCCTACCAAATTAGTTACTCATAAGGCATCAAAAGTTTGTTAAAGTCTTGCAAAAGGTGGGATGGACCTGCCAACTCCTTCCCAGTCTGGCGTATTCAAACGTATGATTAGGTGCGCTGAAGAGCAAAAATTGAAAATAACAAATATTCTTAGAGAAGAAAAAGATTATTGCTTGCATTTTGATGGTAAAAGGCTGTCAGAAGGGAAAGAAAAAGTAAAGACGAAAAGAGGAGTATCAAGTATTATGTCTTCAAAGTCCCATGAGAGAAATCAAATTAGGGGTAGTCAGATGTGAAAGTGGATCCGCCGAAAGTATATTTAAAGGAATAGCTAGTATTCTTGATGATTTTGCTGCATGGTCTAACATTAAAATGATAATTTGTGATACTACAGCTGTAAACTCTGGTCATATTAATGGGGTTGTAGTTAAGATACAGCAGAAAATGTTACACATGGGTCTGAATGTACCTCAGTACATAGGTTGTCAACACCACATTTTGGACAGATTATTAAAACATGTTCTTGACTTTTATCTTAATATGCATACCACAAGTCCTAATTTGAATTATAAATTTATCGATGAAATAACTGAAAGGTATGAGGTCTTAAAAGAATCGTATGCTCCAGAGGTAGAGATGCCTGTAGTGGGCAATCCTGGATGGAGGGATGATTTCAGGTTCCTTTATATTTTATGCTGTGCATTTCGAAAATATAAGGAAAATGACAAATTACCGAAAATAATTTGGCGATCTCTACCATCTATTCATAATGCTCGATGGAATTCCAGAGCAATTTATTCCCTTATTGCTTATTTTCTGCTACCAAAATGGAGATCAATACTTGAAAAACCAGTTACTTTCATAGCTTATGGTTGGCAGGAGGTATGGTTTTCTAACCAAAAATTTAAGAATGAAACATATAACAAACTTCTTTCAAATATTAAAGAAACTAAGTGCAGAACTGCGGAAAAATGCTTCAAAACTCACTGGTCGCAAGAAAATTCTGTTATTGATATACCTCAGAACAAATATTATTGCTGAAAGGGGAATAAAATTGATGGAAGAAGTATGGAAAACCTGTAAAACTGATAAATATCTTAATATAAAATTTGTTTCAAAAAACAATTTCTAAATATTATCTACCCTTTAATAAATAGTATTGCACGATTTGTAACTATTAAAAGGGAAACAGTCTTTCTTTACTATTTCTACTTTGTTTTTTAATCTTGAAATATAAAATCCATCATGTTTTGGAAAAGTAAAAAAAATATCATTCTTAATTAAAACTTTTAAATCCAACCCTGGGGGAACTTTTCTTAAAATTCAGAAAAAAAGATCAGCGTATTCTAAATTCATATCAAAATGTTCATCGAATCCCACTGCAGGGCAATACAATTATTGTTGTCAAGGATAGGGAATGTATTTCTTTCGTAGTAGTGCAGTCATACATGTTAGAAGTCAAGGACAGAAAAGTACACTAATACTTATCAGCGTAGTCAAGGAGAAGAAAAATATCCTCCCCTTAGTAGTTAAGGACAGGAAAAAGTGTTCTCTCCCTTATTATCATTCAAGGACATTAAAAATATCCCCTACTTCTCGCTGTAATCAAGAGCAGGATATACTATCACCATCCTTACTAGTAGTCAAGGACAGGAAATTACACCAATCCTACCAATATTGTCAAGGAGTCATGGACAGGAAAAGGATCCCAACCCTATTCACTTTAATCCAGGACAGGAAAAGAATAGCCCTATCTTTATCAGTGTGTCAAGGACAAGAGAAGTATCCTTATCCTTCCTAGTTTGTCAAGGAAAGGAAATAATCCCCATCCATATTACTAGTCAAGGTTAGGAAAAGAATCTCCATATCCTCATCAATGTAGTCAAGGACAGAAAGGAAGAAAACCTCCCATCTTTAAAATGTAGTCAAGGATAGTAAAGGTATCTTTATTCTCACAAGTGTAGTCAAGGATAGAAAAAGCACACATTTCCTTATTATTGTAACACAAGTAAATAGTCGAAAGCTAAGGGTGGTTGTTTTTACTTAAACTCATAAAGTGATTACGGGAGCATGATTGATAGAAGCATAACGTGAACATTTTTGGTGCAATGGTCGCGATTTGTGGGTAAATTCGTCCTGTGGAATACTCCCGCCTTAAAAGTTATAGATTTTAGATTAAAGGATAAAATAATAGTATTGTTTAAAACAACTTTTAGATTCTTTCAGATTATATAGAGATCAGACAATTCTTATCAATTATATATATTCCACCAAGTTCATTGTATTTCTATATGGTTTCCAAAGATTCATAAGGATATAATTATCTTAGACAAAAATTTTGGCTGGCATATAAGCTGCTAATTTAAGTAATTAAATTTTTAGTTCCTTAAACCGCACATTTTTAGCAACCAACTTGAATTTTGGTAGCAGATTCACCGGCGTATTATACGGGTGGTTCTATGGTGACTTTTGAATGTGCAATATTGTTTGCCAATGTTCCCTTGCAACAAGACTTTAGATATTATCTGGAAGCAGAATTTTACTAATCCTAATGATAACTCACTCCTTTGACAGGACTGCTTTTGTTAAATTTTTAAAGCTCTTAATTTTAGATATGTATTTCCTTTTTTTAATGAAGAGTATTAATAAACACAATTATGGGGTATCAATGGGTTCTCCTTACGGCGAAATTTGCGAATATATTTGTTGTTTGGAGAGAAATTTTTAGGTGAATGTCTTCTCATTCAAGCCTTTTATTTTAATGGCCGATATGTTGATGATAGTATTTGTATTTTAGGAAATGGGAACATGCAAGGAGCTTTAAGATTTTATTAATAATTTCCATAATGACATAAAATTTACAATGGAAACGGAAGCAAGCAATAATTTGTCATATCTTGATGTTTTAATTGATAGATGTGGCTCGGTTTTTACAACTCGGGTTTTTTGGTTTTTAGGAAGAAAACCTTTTCAGGGCAAGGTTAAATTATCTCCTGACTCATCCTTCCTACTCAATGCTATTCATTGTTTCCCACAAAATATGATACTCTTTATAATCGACTTCAATTTTAGCCTATTTTCCTCAGCCTGTATTTGTAAATTACTATCAATTTCCTTTCCAGTCTTAC
>JABUQX010094369.1:0-25000 GCA_015478945.1 Trachelipus rathkii
TATTTTTCTATGACCTCTTATCACATATAATTATTATGGTATCCGGAATTATTTTATATATAATATTAATTATAAATTATTAGTAATTAGAATAATGTGACTATTTATATGTCAATATAGAATACTTATATATATATATGTACGTGAATATTAATTAAATTAGACTCTAATTTTTAAAATATATAGTTCTAAATTTAGGGTACTATATATTATTGAGCTATATTGATTTAATATTTATTAATTTATTATACTCATCAACTCTTATGATTAATACTGAAATTTTTTTCAAATATTTTAATTATATTGATATTAATTATATTAATATACTATTTATTTAATTTATATTAATCTTATGATGGATACATTATATACACCTATGAGTTGATTTCAAAAGAGAATGCTTCTGAGATTCCGGCAATTTATTATTACCTTTTTATTAGTATTATTATTCTCATTTATTATGATACATATTTAAGTATTATTATATAATTAATTATAATTGTATTTTAATTTATATATATAAAATATAATATTTTTCATATTAGTGTTTATAAGGTGAATAATAAAGAGAGTATATATAAATTTAATATAATCTAATTATAATTTATATACTAATAAATATATTCATAATTAATTAAATCTATAATATATATATATAATTACCTAATTATTACATTATATTTATATAAATATTATTTAATTTATTAGCATATATATATTCTATTATAATTATATATAAAATGCATATTAATTACCAAATTATCTTATATACTATATATTATTATTATATAATTTATTATATATTATATATATAAATTATTTAATCTATCCATATAATAAGTTATAATAAATTATATTAAATCTTACTTGCTACAATAAGCTATTCTATGCAACGTTTTAAGAAATATCACTATAATTTAAATATTATTTGATAACCCAAGTATAATTAACATATTATAATTATACCTAATATTTGTAAACGTATTAATATCTTTAATTTTGAGGTAAATCTAACAATATAAATAATTAGAAATGCATTAAATAATATATGTTTGATATATACATCATTATCAGGTTATTTACTATATGCAATAACTATTAATATTTATTTATTTTATTCTTAATCTATTTCATATAAAGGTGTAATAGATAGAATTATATATATTATTACATTTTTTTAACATATTATTATCAAATTACATATAATTAACAGATATAATATAAATTTTGTTAAGATATTATATCTAATAATTATTAATATTTATATTATATATTAATATTTATTAATATAACTATATTAAATAATCTAATACTATTATTATAATATATATAGTATTAATATAATATAAAATATAGTTTTAAATCACTTTTAATGAAAATATGTAAGAATAAAATTTCGTGTAATATATGTAAAAAACATACTAATAAATATAATAACAAAATATGTTTCTTTGTATAATAATTATTATATAATATTTTATCATTAATATATTGAAATATAAAAAAATTTCAAGTAATTTAATTAATCACTAATTATTATATTATTTACATTATATTTACATATACTATTAATATTTCATATATACTATAATATATATATATATGGATAATATTTTGGTTTACATATAAATATATAATAACAAAAATGTTAAAAAGACAGAAGTTAATCAGCCACAATGATTATGGTATAGTCAATAATATAGTATATTTAGTATAACTCATACTTACACTAAATAACGGATATAGTAATAATATATAATATAACACATATTATTATATTAATTCATATGGTCAGTGATATAACGATATACAATATATTAGTATATAACTATAGTATCGAATAATATTTCAATATACATAAAGTAAGCAATATTGATAGTGAATATACAGGTATCATAATATCTTTTTATCTATATATTAATTATATATAACACATTATATTATATAATTATATTGAACGAGTACACTATATACTAACGTTTATTTTCTAATATATATTAATATTGCAACTATATTAATAGCCTAATCTAATTCAGGTACTATAATTATATGTATTTATCTTAGATATTCGTTAGTTCAATGTTTATTCACACACGAAAGCCATTAGCATCCAAAATTCATTCATAAGATTCCCCCGAATTTTGTGAACTATTGTGTATCATCACATAAGGCTGATATTTAGTTTCGCATATTTCCTCTAGCAATTATTCTCCTATAATTCAAAACACCTCGCATATACACACACAATTTATGCGATTCCAAACTTCAGCGCGCACACCACTTGGAAACTGGCCGAATCCTAAATAACGCTGTCGTAAAAAATAAATTGTTCTCTCTAGAATATGGGCACTTTATTTCTTTCGCGTTATTGAAACTTCATCTCCTTAAATATTTTAAGAGCAACTTTTGTTGAGAATTGATTAGAAACGAGTTTGAACTAGTGCCGTCAAAACGAGGTCTTTCATAAGCTAAGACGTCTCATAGAAATATCGCAATAATAGGCATAAAGAGTAGTAGTCTGATTGGAAAAGAAGAACTAGTACAAGTTTGAGTATAATGTGTCATCAATACATATTGAGAACACTATTAAAAATCCAAAAATGGCACAAATCTACAATTAAAAATAATTACACGATAAGCAAGCCAGTACTAGTTTACTTCCACTCATGTAACTCTTGCAGTGCAATGTCGTTGAGCAGCGGTAATACAAATTAAAACATTTGATATTTAGGAGAGTAACAATCGATTCTAATTCTCCGCCTTCTTGAGTTAGAGTAACACATTAGCTTGGTGCAAGAGGATTGTGGAATGTCAGCTGTAATTTAAATTTAATGTAATCCAGCATAGTCTTAAAATAAAACGTGGAAATCAATCGAGCACATTTTGTGCTATACCTAATCTTTATTCCATATTGCTATAGTGCATATGGAATTTAATTATATGACTGCTGTTATGAATATTGGTTACTCCAGATGAATCGCAACCGGCGTTCACACTCGAGCTCGCACTAATACTGCGAGAGATACAAGTAATTATTCTCTTGGAACGTACAGATTGTTATATTTCTCCTAATTGTAATATATAGTGTCAACATTTCAAATGAGCTCAAAGCAAACACAAAGCGAGAAATGTAGCATAAGGAAAGTGGGAGTTAAATATAAGAAAGATTGAGTAATACAGCCAATAAAATGCGAGAATCACTATCGTGCCCCCATCGCAAATAGTACTGGAACTACGAATCAGCTACTACGAGTCTGACCTCTAATCTGGATAGTGTTTTATACTCTGCTCAACAGAACGATGCTAGATTGTTAGTTTTTAGCAAAAGACCACACTTTTTTCTTCGAAATAGTGCAGTACGAGCAGCTATCATGAACTCTAAGATTGCACTTATATCCTGGTAAAGTGATACATTACCAGTGAATATCTCATATGCACTGTAAGTCTAATTAAAGCTAGTATGAGGAGGAGAGATGGATACCTAAAAGTACACCTGCCATGAGACATATTGATTTTCGAGATAGTGTCTCGTCGAGAAGCAGAGGAGGAGATGCAGTAGTATAAATGAAATTATACCCAATGCTTTCATTTCTTTTAAGTTGAGAGTAAAGCACAGAAGAAAACGCCTCAGGCCCAAGAGGTATCACACAATATCTCAGGATAATGAGACACAGAGTTCACGCGTCAGAAGAAATCTTAACTGCATTAAGTAGAGCGAATATTCTCTTAGAATAATTATGGTCAATTCAATCTGCTTGTCGTAGACGGTACAATCATAATCTAGCAACCGATACGCAATACATATGTTCAACATACTAATTAATACAGGCGAGCTACTCATTAAAAGTTGCACAATAAACTCTTCTACTTAATATAGTCCTATTATGTCATTTCTATCAATAACTTGTAACTTGAAGGTATAAAGAGCCGTACGAGAGGATTTTACATATCTTATATACTATAATTACAATGAACATAGTAAATTAAAATATTATGAATGCTTTGAGTAAAGACACAGTACAGCTAGTGCTTAAAATATATATAATATATATGGTTTTTAAATATATTATATATATTATATATATAATATAATCTTATAATATTTAAAATTTGACATAATTAAGTAATACTTTGAGCACCAATGGGATCATAATAATATATTAGTTAAGTATATAGAATATTTATTTGAACCATTGGGTGAAATGATCATAATGTATCACCTTAGCATAAATACTAATTATATATACGCCTTCTGATCTATTACTTATAGCGTTATACTATATATAAGTAGTATATATAAATAATATACGTATAACTAAAATAAATAACATAGTAATACACGATGTCACTCTCAACCACTTAGGTTTTGTATCATTAAGAAGTATATTGCATTAGATATCTAAACAGTGAGTGATTGAGGAATCCATCCTATAATATTACCACTTTAGGATAATTAGAAGCTTTATCAATTTAATATATATATATATATATATATATATAATACCTATAAAATTTTAGGAATAGATAAATCAAACCAATATACTATATATAAGTCTAGATAATATTTAAACCTACATAATATATCTCATGACATAATCCTATTTCAACACTCTTGTGTCTGTTTATATAATATCATATTAATTCTTTATGCTTATGAGAGCGCTATAGTTTTTGTCTACGGGAAAGCTGTTAGACCCAGTTGCGGTGCGATCCAAAGACGGCTGACGACACTAGGCAAACGAGCAGGCTCGCAACCACTCTCGCACAAAAAAGCAGCGCCATAGATTATATTCTTGCACGTGCTCACCGCGACCTCTAGAGAGTCTGAGTGCTTAATCGGGCACTTTTATTTGTTTTCTACCGCACCGCACAGACTATTCATAGGCATAACCTTGCTGATCTGTGCTGAGGTCTTTAACAATCTCGTGAGGTAACACTGTAATAGGTATACCTACTCCAATCTTTGGAAAATTTGCATTTAATTTTAATTGTGTTGATTCATCCAGCATGTTTCCAAGGAGAACTGATCCTTCCTATTGCTTTTTATAGAACCATCAAGTTTCTGGATGAGCGGTGCGTCGGCCAACCCTAGTGTGGAGTAATAATCATGTGGTTATACAATGTCTGTCTTAGGATCGTAGTTTTTCGTTAAGGGGAAGTTTACATTTATTTGTTATTTTATTGCTGATTTCCTTCTGTACTGCATGTGTGAATAGTGTTATAATGGCATTTTGTTATAAGACCGTCATTCTATTATGGTTAGCAAATTATTCAAGTCGGTTTGTATATATATATTATATATATTATATATATATATATATATAATATATATATTATATTATATATATATATATATATATTATATATATATATATAATATTATATTATATATTATATATAATATATATATTATATATATATATATATATATATATATATAATTTATATATATATATATATATATATATAATATAATATATATATATATTAATATATATATATATATATATATATATTATATATATATATATATATATATATATATATATAACAAAATTTCCCCTGACCAAGAACTTACTGCTCTAGGTAATGAACCTCATAATTCATGGATAGAGGTTCGGTGGCTATATATATATATATATATATATATATATATATATATATAGTTAATAATAATATATATATATATATATATATATATATATATATATATATATATTATATATATTATATATATATATTGTATATATATTATATTAATAATATATATATATATATATATATATATATATATATATATATTATATATATATAATATATATATATATATATATATATATATATTATATATATATATATAATATATATATTATATATATATATATATATATATATATATAATATATATTGCCGGCAATCAAGGCAACGCAAGGCAAGGAACATTGTTTCGATTTTTCGTCTTGGTGTTATGTACCACTATGTAATGGCAGAATGAATACGAGATTGAAGTGTAATGTATAAGTTTATATATACAATTAGATAAAGTTACATATCTGAATAGAAGTCTTCAGAGATAGTTTTTTGTATAGTATATAATATATAATATATATATTCTATATATATACTATATTAATATATTATATATATTATAGTATATCTATATATATATATATATATATTTATATATTTTATATTATATTTAATATATATAATATATATATATATAATATATATTATATATAATATTATATATATATATATATATATATATAATATATATATATATAATATTCATTTTAAACAAAGTTTTATATTCTTCGCAATTGTAATATTTAATATATATATTTTTTTTATATATTATACTAAAGTTTTCTTATTAAATAAATATCTAATTACACCATCCCTTTTCATAGATAGTCAGTGATTATACGCTTCTTCAAGAAAAGCCATGGTTTGGGCAAGGATCATTCACAATGGGAGCCATGCCGTGAGGGTGCTTAAATTGGGAAAGGGTCGTCCTCCCCCCTACACAGAATAATATGGTTTATGTTTTAAATGTATAAGCCGTCATAATTATTTTTTATTTCCATATTACATATCATTTAATAATATGTAGTACGATATTTCTTTACTTTGCGCTGCGAATAATTTTACGGCAAATGAATAATATGTAACCGGAATATGTATTATGATTTATGACTAAATAAATGAAAAACAAAAATGCTATTTTTATTAGAATGGCACTTTCAAAATATTATTCTACATTTAGGTTTTTATCAAGTGTATATTATAATCATTATTATTATTGATATAATATTATTCATTCTATCTTTTTTATATAATTCTAAAATTTTAACATTTAAGTAAATCACTTTATTAATATAGAATATCCTTTATAACTACATCATTAAATATCTGTTAAGCAAAATTCTCTCTAACAGCTTATATGTTATTGTTTTCAATAGAAAAATATAATTACTCTTACTATCATAAAATCGCTACTTTTATATATTGTAACCCTAAGTGTGAGTATCACACCACTCAAAATTTTAATTAGATCATAATATGAGCACGAGGGAAGGGAGTTGAGAGTGTCTGGGGGTACGTGTGGAGTACTGATGGTTTATGCAGTAATTGGTTGATATAATACTCGCGATGGCAGAGTAACTACAACAGAGTAGCACAAGCACTTGTTCATATATTAACTCCGCAAGACTCAATCAAGAGATGAGGAGTAAAAATCCAAGTTTAAATTAAGGGTGACGAATGCTAGACTATAATGCAACACACTATTATATAAAGTACTCATGTGTTGTATTTTCATATTACTTTATATGATTATAAAAGAGACTAATTCAAAGAATGAGTCAATTCCACTCATAGGATCTAATTAATTAATCATAAATAATCACACGAATAATATAAATTTACATTAATTCACACTAAATTATACTAGAAGATATGAACTATATTCAGAGACATACACGGAGTACACATATACATAAAATGGAGAGCAAATGCTCTTTTTGTAGCAATCTCTGGTCGAGCATATAATTCGAGTGCAGTACCACTTGTTCCTCACTATTTCTGTCTGTGAATTCTGCCTCTCTACTGTGCACACGATTCAGTTGCTCATTATTACTTTCAGCTTACACAGCTCTCTTACTATATATTTATGCATTCTTGATGTCCACAATAAACATACTTGATTGCACCCTCAGCTCTGATAGCACTAGTCAATAGGTCTTCTGCACTCCGCTCTATGTACTCTAATTTTGATATGTGTTACATGAAATATCTTAACAGAGTTCTTCTACAAACTATGATAAGTTCATTTTTTGCACACGGAGGTACACACAATTACAATAACATAGATGAGGATAACTCAATTGAATATACTCTATCTCGATCTATATCTACATGAGTTGACCAAAGAGAGGCACTCGCCTTTATTATATTAATAATATACACATAAAACTCCATGGTAATCACATGGTAGCATCAAAACTTTAAATATTTCCAGTGACAAATGTTAAGTGTAGATGTATTTTTGCCATCTACCTTATACTATTACTAGCAAGTTTCCACTATCTCATATACGCAATATATTCTGTACTCACTGTAGTCAAGATATAAAAACTCGAGTGTAAATCTTTGATTTATTGCCTTCCCAAGGAAGAGAATACCAAAGTTGATGGCATCAAAATATCGATGAAAAGGCGAGAAGATATCCTAATAAAACCTCTGAGTCTCTGGAATGAGAGTCAACTTCTCATGTCTCTTGATGAGTAAAAATGGTATAAAGTAACGTTGTAGTTTATCATTAATTAATTAGCCATTAAACAAAAACATTAAGAATCTTTAATGCAAATTATATAATAAAAATATTAGTAAATAATAACAAATTTAATAATAATAATATGATAAACATTTATATTATAATATAATGCACAATAAAATAATCAAACCATCATAATTAACTCCCATTTACTCTCATTTACACCTTTCTTTATATATTACACTTCAGATGAGGCACAAACTGAGCCACTATTATATACAATATATACATCAATCTATATAAATGAATCATTAGAGATTATTTAGAACATCCAAAATTTCAATTAATCACTCACTTCTAATTTAATACACCTAACTCATAATACACAGATTGATATCCCACGGTGATATTGATCTCATATACCACTATATTCACAATAACTAATAACTTCACTCAAATCTATGCCTTATTTCTCAATATTAAATATTCTAATAAAAAGAGCGTTAAATTTAATAAATTTAACCTTAATGACTATACCCCTCACCTAATGTATTCTAATAATATTGCGCTTTCGAACTTACATCACACCTCTATTGCTAAACTAATTTCGACTCAATGTACTTCTTAAATATCCTAAACTTCTGGAAACGTAAAGTTTATTTAGCCTATATTCCTGAAATATATAGGAAACCCTACTCAAACCCCTCGATATATAGTTGTTCTATTTTAAAAATTACATCTTCTTCTTTCTTCTGTATTTCACTACTTCCTCTCTGCTTTACTTTCTATATAGTCTCTTTCGAAACTTCTACTCTTTACTTCTAGAATAGATTTGGAAGCCTTCAATTCTCTCTTTATTCAAACTTCATCTCTCCTTACTCTGCTATTCTTCCTCACTTCTCTCTATCTTCTTCTTCTTCTTCGCTTGCTACGACAGTTCTTGTCCCTACGGTGGTTGCATCATCGGTTAATCTATATCTCATTAATGTACTTATCCATTATACTATCATTTTATTTATTTATCCCTATCTTATCCACTCTATTATTTCCATCAACTTATCATCATAACTCTCATTTTTATCTTCCCTTACTTATTATTTCCATTCTATTCACCCTATTCATTAATTTTTTCAAACGCAACTTTTGAAACTTACTCGAGGAAAAAGAAGAAGAAGAAGAAGATAAAACGAAACGTAAAAAATAATTTTTATATTGCATCAAAAGATTCATTTCCTCAAAGCTTGACTTATCAAAGTTAAGGAGAATTTTTTTTTTGTGAACAATAATTTTTATTTAAGACTTTGTCTCATTAGAAGGTACGAAGTATAAAATTGGAAGATCATCAAGAAAACTTTAAAGAAAGAAAAAGTAATTTTTTTTTCTTTAATTTTTGTTTAAATGAATTATTTTCAAGATTTCTTTTGGCGCAGATCTCCTAACCGTTATTATTATTATTATTATTATTATTATTATTATTATTATTATTAAATTATTATTATGATTATTATTATTTAAGTAAACAAAAGATATGATTATCTGTTTAATATTTCTATTACTCTTACTTGTCATATATCTATTCATTTAAAATATGTTCCGAATTCTCATATCATTATTATTATCTACATTTACCATTATTATTATTATTGAATTATTATTACTTTATCTTCTTATTTAATTATTAGTTTATTTATTCAATGATAGTGCTTCATCATTATCTCATTATTATTCACTATTATTTTATAGCTCGTCACTATAATCCGTCTTCATTTTGAGATAGTAGGTGAGTTGTCACGCTAAACTCAACAAAGTCAGTGAATCAAGTTAGAGTAGTATGTACGACGTATTGATGGGGAGCGACCAGTTAGTAGTGTTAGAGGTCAGATATTTAAGACATGTCTAGTTCATTTGCTGTTTCAGCTTGAACTTATTGCTTAATTCTTTGACCTTTGGTTAGGTAATAGTTTTTATTGGGTAAATAATTAATTCGTAGTTCTTTTTACTTTGTCTTGTGGTTATTGACATGTTTTATCATTCATTTTAATGTATAAAATCCACTTGTAGCATAATACTATACTTATATAGAATAATACAAATCCTCAGAGAAAACTCAGTCTTATCTTTTCATAACTATCTTTAAATAACGAGAAGAGATACGAAACCCTATCAATTTCTAACATTATAAGAATTATATTTAGCTAACTTTAAATTTAAATGTTCAAAAATAAAAAAAAATTTAAAATTTAAAATATTTTGGTAGCTATAAATTGAATGAGAACAAAAACTTTTCATATATTCAGTATTTACACATATTTAAAAAAAAATAAAAAAAAAAAAAAAAAAAAAAAAAAAAAAAAAAAAAAAAAATTTAAATTATTAAAAAAGTTGCAAACCTGTTAAGAAAAGGGTTTTCTCTATTTTTTTCGATCATGACATTTATTAAGGGAAAATATAAACTTTTTCATAATAATATTTAACAAAAAAATGGGAGACCTTATACTCACAAAAACTTTTGGCCCTTAAAGTTTTATTGATTCGATCAGGTGGGATCACATGTTCGTAATAGACAAAAGAAAGGGATGTACTTGTATTTACTTCTTGAAACTTTTCAAAATAGTTATTAAAGGTTTGATGAAGTGGAAAAAATGTCGATCAATTTAACACCATTATAATGTGAATATCAGTTAAAGTAATATAGTATAATATGACTTATTATTGTGTAGGAATTGGAGTGTTATATAACTATATATGTTAGATTAGAAATTTAAGAATATAAATATTGTATATATCTTCAAAATTGTTATTTTCTAGTAAGATCCAAGGGTATTTATAAATTTTCATAAAAAAAATTTAATAATTAGAATGTGAAATAGTGAATATAAACTTGAAAAAATTAAAATTTAGCAAAATCAATTATATTATTTTTTATTTTTATTTTTAGTTATTATTTATTATTATATATATATTTTATCTATTATTTTTTAATAATTTATGTGGTCTTTCTCATCCTCACTATAGGATTAAAGAATGGAAGCAGTGGTCTGAAGAACAAATAGCAGAACTAAAAAGTTTTAGACAGTGTACACTGTACACATAAACATAAATCATTGATCTCTTGTATATATTATATCCAATTTAAATTTCTCTAATATTCATTCCTCAAAATTAATTTATAAACCGCTCTAAGCCATTTTTCACTCATGATTATGGCCCATCATACATATAAATAATGAACATAAAATACTACTATAATACACTCTCAAAAAGGTCAATATACAAAAATATTACTCCGGATTTAAAGACCAATAAAATTATAACAATATTAAATTATAAAAAAATTCGTTAGATTAATAAAAAATTTCACTACATAAGTATGACAATAATAAAAATTATATTATTTATTATATAATATATATACTATTCTATAAAACAACTTCACAATAATCTTAATAATCATTTAAATATAAAGAGAAATGATTAGTAATTCTTTAATGGCGCCTTTCTTATAATTTTTAAAAGGAAACTGCGTGTTATTATTATATATATATTATCTACTCAGAGAGATATCAATCAAATCAAATAAATAATATATATTATTTTTTTATTTTATGACCTTAAGATTTATTAATTGATTGATATTATTTATTATTACTGTAATTTTATATATTAGTTAACATTATATTAATATATTTATTATTATCGGGTGTGGCTGCAACTTTCGAAGTATCCTGATCGAGCATACAGTAATCATGTACCTCGACGCATTGTTAATGATCGTCACTATAGTCACTGAAGTAGATACATAAAAGGCAAAGGAAGTTCATGGGTGTTTAACTCTATGATGAGCTACACGCCACTTTCTACAATATTTTCTCACAACACGTTGGAAATAAGACTATCTGAAGTTTACAACTGGAGGCATAATTTTTTTTAAATATTAATATTTATATTTAACAAAGTATATCTATAAACTGTTCTCCATTTTCTTATATATAGTATTATTTATCATATACATAGGACTTTATACTTGGGTTACTTTGAGTTAATATTACTTTTTTGTTTATTCTAATGTTATCGTTTGACTGTATACATCAGAGAAACATTATGAAAGTAATCTGTCTCCACGAAAGAGAGTATCGAAAGCTTATAATAATTAAAACCCACTATCGTAGTGGATCCATTCTCAGAGATTAGGCTGGCCTTTTACACATATCATGTGTAGATGTATCATTTGAATACTCGCATTTAAAGGTGCAAGAGAAGCCAAGAAGATGATTGAGTATGATATTCTAATATAATAATAAACGTTTTTAGTAAATTCGATTTTTGCTATAGATCGCAATGCGCAGGGACAAGAGACATACTAGATGCTTGTTGTCATTTATTTCTCGATCCCTGTGATATGTTATGCACTCTATAAAAGAGATTCGACTGTTAGACTCTATATGCTTCTACTATACCTCTGGACTGAATGCAAGTGAGATTGAGTTCTGCTCTTCTCAAAATAAACATGTATCTCCACTGTATAAAAATATTATATTCTATATCTGTCTTATAGTGTGTAATTAACTAAGTAATTGAAAAATATATGAGGTAAAACATTATAAATTTACTGTTTCTGTGAGATTTAAGAGTCCTATATGAAGAGAATGAGTCATGCTACACTTCTTCATTAGAAAACCTGTTTAAATTCTTCCAAAATTCATTCTCATGATATGTAATTCAAAATTGCTAAATCTATAGCAAGAGAATTTGAGCTAACAAAAATCCAGTGTATATCATCAAATGATTAGTTATTCGTAAAATTTTCGCCAGCTAAAAGTTTTTAAACCTCATACCTTATGTTCATTTTAATCTTTTCATTTATACGAATTGGATGCAAAGAGTCAAATTTTGTGTACTTGAGATAAAATTTAAGAGACAAATTTAAATTAGAGCTACCTTTTAATTAAAAAGATTTTTAATATAAATTTAATTAAAAATATTATTGATGAAATTTTTATTAAAAAGATTATTGATATAATTGACGAATGAATGTTATCCAGATCCAATAAAGTAACATTGTATTATAATCAGAAATATTAATTTTATATTCAATATTTCAAATATATTGCAGATTTTAGAAAACTAGTCTTGAAATTGGTTATTAAATTAAATAAACACAATTATTTTAGAAATCATGTTAAAAATAATTAATTATATTATGGCTATCATTATGTTTTGTGAATTACCATGAGAATATAATGATGTTAAAATGTTTATTTGAATCATAATGATATTTTTTTAGGCAGACTTACTGCACAGCTCCACTTAAAAATATATTTCCATAAATTAATAAGTCTTTAAAATTTTGAGATTTATTATACCAAAAATCCTAGAAATTTTGAGGAACATAATAGTTTGATCGAGAAGCGAGCAATCAAGAATGTAGTATAATAGTTTGGATTATGAAAGTATGTTTTATTTTATTATATCGCGAAATTACAAACTTTTAGATAATTTTTAAATTACAAACTTTTAGATAATTAAATGTAATTTGTAGATATTATTATTATTATTATTATTATTATTATTATTATTATTATTATTATTATTATTATTATTATTATTATTATTATTATTATTATTATTATCTTTATCGTTAGTTAATTTCACTTTTTTCTTTCATATTCATTATCTTATTATTATTTATTCACATTATTATGTGAGGTTTATCCTCATTATATATTGAGAGACTTTATCGTTAGTTAATTTTATAGATTTAATCATCGATTACCTTATTGTTATTATTATTACTACTATTATTATTTACTAGACTCCTGGTTTCTACCTTGGCTTTATTATTTGATATTATTTAATTAAGTCTGCTAAGCAAGAATATATCTGGAATATGATCCTCTGAGTATGATTGTAGATTTTATTAATTTGTTAATTATAATAATTGGATTCACATTATATGTATTATGAATTCATGAGAGTATTATACAATTATAGTGATTATTCATTCACTTAATATTTATATTCACAAAGAGGTATTAATCGTAAATAGAAATAATTGGTATAAATTTTTTGTATGCGTTATTTTAGACGCTTATTAATTATCAAATATATTTGCTAAATATCCTCTACTTCTTGGTTTACATGCGTCTCTTGCACTTTTGCATCACTGATGGTCACACTCATCTTACTCTTGGGTCCTTCTTCATATGGTCACTCACATTTCACTTTTCCTTCTTCTTCTTCTTCTTCTTCTTCTCTTTCGTTTTTATCATATCTTTGTGGGATAGTAGGGCTTAAGAAGACCACTCTGGGAAACATAGTCTGTATCTTCTTCTTCTGTTGCCTTTGCTTAAGGGAATATGACTGCTCTATGCATGCATATCTAACATATTCATTAACCTATGTAACCCACTAGGTACTCTAGGCGGATTCAAATATTTATTTTTCCTACTACCTGCTTCTCTGCTCTTATTCAGGCTGCGTCTGCAAACATCTTCTTCCTTTTGCTTCTTCTCTTTCTTCTTCTTCTTCTTCTCTTCCCCATTTCATTCTATACTCTAGGACTGATCTTCATATCGCTAATCTTTGCTCTATGCGCGCTTATGTCATCATCATAGACTCGTGAACTTCGTCTTCACACTATTATTTGCTATGATCTTTTTTTCTCTAGTGTGTTGACGTTATGGAGTAACTCTCTCTACTATAGTCTCTCTGCTAATCTTCTCTTTGAGGAATCTCACTTAATTACTTCATTTCACAATAATTCTTATTAATGGATTATTACACTTTCACAAATATCACTCAATGATCTTGATATGTATAGCATTACTAGTCCTTGGATGAAAAAGTATTTTGAGTCTCTGGTATTATGTTTATTATTTATCTATTAATTATTATTGAATTATTATTACATCATTTTTTAGTATATCAACTCATTAATAAATTACTAGATCCAACTTAATTTTTATGAATACATTCGTTAAACAGAGAAAATTGTCTATTACAGACTATTCAATAATATTTAATTATGTCTTAATTATATTATTTGAATTAATGTCATACATAGTTACATCTTAGCTATCATATTATTAGTATCACTATTTATTAGTATTGATTTAGAATTTACAGGAGGTATAATTTCTATAGGATGTTTATAATTATGTTGAGTAGATATAAAAAAAATGAGATTTGTATTTTAATTCAATATCTTAAAAGTAATATTCATAAGGTATGTAGTTATAATGATAATGATTATACTCAATATGATTTAAATATGCGAACAACACTATTCATCGATGCATGATCTATGTTTTTACTTCTTCTCTGTATGCTCTCTATCTCGTCGATTCTTTGTCCAACATTCTCTCCTCTACTCATCTAGCTAAGTCTTACTAATCTATTCTTCTTTTATAACGACAGCGATTTTGTAATGCATTAATTGGATTTCGTAATTTCATATTGGTAGGGAATTTAAGATAGTTTCGCAACGTGTATTATTAGCATTTTCTCATATCATGTACTTACTCTATTTACACAATTTTGATAATACTATCTTCTCTATAGCACACTCTTGACCATTTATCTTGAGGAATAACAATTTAATATGTATGTAAAAGTATGACCATTACTTGGGTCAAGATATTGATGCTCTTAAGAATCCTCTTTTTGAGAAATTTTAACATGATTAAAATTGTTTATTTGCAGAGGAACTCGGTGTTACATTCTCAAAAATCTAATAGACATTGCGTTCAGAGCTATGGGAAGCAACAGAGTGGGGTCACTGCTCATGAGACAGGCAGAGAGCTTAAGGGCAAGACAACGTTTACAATATAATACACACATGAGAACCTATTGCAACAATTGCTAAGATGAGAATCTATTGTTTCGCGGATGGGCCAAATACTTTCTAGTCTGTGCAGGAGTTAATGCTAGAGTCGAAATAATATGAAATAGACATGAATTAATCTTTAAACAGAATGAATAGTAATAAATCACACACGAGTAACAAAAAAATAAAATATGAATTATAAAGATCTTTAATTGTTAATACACTATATATAAATTATAATAATGATTATAATAAATAATTAATATAAATAAAATTGAACAATATGATTATCCTCTTTGGCATAAAATGGAAGTTTGGATGACGTATATTATGAGATAATAAATATTTTCAAATTAAAATATAATATAATAGACAATATAAATAAATATATAAATAATATTATATGAAATAGATATATATATATAATAGAATAATAATAACAATAAATAAATAAATATAATAAAAGTATAAGGAGGTTTTTTTTTTTTTTTTTTATATATATTATAATAAATTATTTATATTTATTATTATTTCACACAGAAGATACACAACTTTCCATCAGCTCCCAAGAGAGCGTGCACGGTGAATGGCAGCTGCAGGGGCAACGAGATGCACCCCTTGAAATAACATAAAGGGAAGGAAGTGAGTGTTAACGATTAGATAAATGACGTGCCACAATTGGTTACAAGAAAAGCGACGGAAGAGAATGAGCCTCCAAGAGAGAGAATAGCTTCACATTCTCCACACCACGATCCCGCAGTTACTCGTGCACCTGGGACCAAACGTTCTCGCTTAGGTTAGTTGGAGGGAGTGCTCTAACACTTCGGAGCTTATACCGGGCGCTTTTTTTTCTAATTAAATAAATAGTAAAATTTGCCTAAAAAATATAAAAAAAATATACACAAATCTACTATAATAATAGTCGCCAAATTTTGGTACAATATGGTATATATATATAATATGAATGCATATTAATATATATATGTGTATTAGATAATATATTGGTATATATATATTATATAAGTATATATATATTAATATAATATACATATATATCTATTAATATATATATGAATATATATATTATAACGGCAAAATAGATTCCCAACTACTAAAAACTCTGAATTCTCTACTATGTCTAATATCTTTAGTTGCCTGTAGAGTTAAACTGTTTACATAGATTCGTAAAGAGGAATCAGTATGCTGAACGACATGGAATCACAGATGTAGGTTTAGCTAATTTAACTATATATTCTACTAAGTTATATAACTAGAGACATCTCTATGTATACTATATACATACGCTATGAGATATATATCGTAGAATGAATCTGTGCAAATTAGTACGAGTTATACTCCGGAAGCATGAGCGATATGTTAGGTACAACTTTCTGTGCGGTATATCCACTCCACCGTTATGAGAGCGAGAGAACTTGAGAGGACGGGTAATGAGCGGTTTAGCCTGATTCGACAAACTCACACAAGAGTAGAAGGGTGTGAGAGCATACACATACACACGACTGAGACACTTGGGTGCTATATAGCGATTATATATATTAATATTTACTGTCATTACATTAATACGGAACTCTCTGTACCCTCTCTTGTTCTCATTTCGACAGCTATTATTATTATTATCATTATTTTACGTGGCGTTATGATTTACATTAAAAATATATATCTAAACTACTCAGCTGGAACCAGCTGATGTTAATTGAAAATTGATATAACTTCGAAGTTAAAATAGAAACATCAAATATAAAATTGAGCTTAATAAATGTCTATCTTCCACCGTCCTCACAATCAGTAATGGATGTAGCTTTGTATAAAGAATTGAGCAAAGTCCTCAGAAGGGTACACAATGAAATTGTTTGTAGGAGACTTTAACTGCGCAAATATCGCTGATACATTTACTTACGATGCAGATTCCGTGAAGAAAAGCGATTAACTTACCAAAGATTAAATTAGGAGACAATTTCCTTTTTCAAATTAAATTGCATATGACCTACGAGGGGAACAATATTTTAGACCATATTAATAGTGAGTCACTTGATCTTGGTAAGAGGTTTTGAGGGTTATCAGAACCCATGGTAAAAAAGTGATCATACCATGATTAAATTTATCAATTAAATATATGAAAACAAAAATATACAAACAATTACTTATACTGAAATTTTCCAAAACTTATAAAAATTAGCAATTAAATGCTTAAGTATTTTATACATTATTTATATTATTATTATTATTATTAATTATCATTATTATTATTATTATTATTATTAATGTATTATTATATTATTATTATTATTATTATTATTATTATATTATTATATTATTATTATTATTATTATATTAATTTATTATTATTATTTATTATTATTATATTTTTTATTATTATTATTATATTATTATTATTATTCATTATTATCTTGAATAGTCCAACATTTTTGGAGTGGATTGAGGATGATGGTTTATACGAGTAGGCAATTATTAAAGTTGTCGATGAATTATTATTATTATTCATTATTATTATTATTATTATTATTATATTATTAATTATTATTATTATTCATGAAATATTATTACTTAATAGATGTATTATTCATTATTATTATTATATATGTATTATTTGGAATTAATTATTATTATTATTATTATTCATTATAATTATTTATTATATATGTATGTATTTATATAATTATTAATATTTAATATAATTAATTATTGGTTATTTTTTATTATTATTATTATTATTATTATTATTATTATTATTATTATTATTATTATTATTATTATTATTATTATTATTATTATTATTATTATTATTATTATTCAATACCTTTTAATTATTGGATATATTATTATTAGAATTAACTTGATTGTTATTGTTATTTGTTTTATTGTAGATGTTATTGTTTATTTTATTGGGTTAATATGTTATTGTTATTGTGTATTGTTATTGTTCATCTAGAGTGCAACTTGGTTATTATTTTTGAGAGAGGTATAATTTATAATTGCGCAGGTCGATGGTGAACGTAGATATACTTATCTTAATTTGTATGCTAGATATCATCAGTGATAATTTAGTGAGTATGAGTAGTGAGTCGGAGCTGAGTGTCTCTGTATCCTATCTGGATCTAGATTATGAAGTATATGAGTTGGAGACTCATCTCGTTAAGATTCTTTTCATTATTATTATTCATTATTTACGCGCGATTTGCGAATTATTGCGAAGTTCATGTTCGAGGTCTGTGTAGAATTTCTGTCACTTTAATATCAGACAGGATTTGTGAGAGACGAAAATATTCAAATCAAATGTTTACTTATTACAAAATTGTAAATTTTTAGTTATTTACTTCTAACGAAATATTAATAATAACAGTTTACACTTTTAAATTGTGGGAATTTTTTTTTATCTAATTATCATCTAGATTAAAGTCAAACACTGAAACTATTATTAAAATAAATTTGATTTCTTCTCTCTCTTTTGGTTTCTGGTACATTTTTTGAAAAAAAATTGTTCAATGAATTTTTTAATTAAAACTATTTATATTTTATCAATTAATCCTTGGCTTTTAATAGGTAAGCTAATTGAAATTCCGAAGTAGTCTTAAGAGGAAGGTTTATTCGAGAAGATTTTTATTTAAAAAAGTTAAAAATATTAAAAATAATCAATTATTTACGAATCAAAATTAACGAATACCTTCAAAGAAGAAGAAAATTAGTATGCACAATTTCAAGTTTAGGAAGAAGACAAAGAAAATTAGTATGCACAATTTCAAGTTTAGGAAGAAGACAAGATGATTTTGCTGAAAATAATTATGATAGTTTTATTTCCCATAAATCAATCTGCGTTTACAAAACATTTTCAAAAATTAATAAGAGATGATGATAAACCTGACAGTTTTCCTGCTTTTGTTTATTACGAATACGTCATTTCAGCAGACCACGTTATGGACCCCATTTCAGTCAGCATCTTTGGTGAGTAACAATTCATTTATTTAAAGGTAAAAAAAAATTGATTAGATGGGAAAATTTATTCATTTCAACTAATAAAAGAGGAAAGTCCTTCAGTCACATGGACCAACGAGAAGTGAAGGGAACATTATTCTTTTTTTCCCATTTTATTTTTATCACCATTAGTGGTTGAGACCTTGTTTTACCCTCAAAATCCAACCCTAGAGGAAACTGTTCATGAAATTTCGTGCAATGTACGATAAAAACGAAAGTCACCGTTCTACATGATTCTCTTCACGATCCATAGGAGAGAAAACATTATGCAAAGTTGCAATTTTTTTACATATCGTTTTTTGTTTATTGTGTTTATTTTATTTCTTTCTTATAATATTTTGGGAGCAATTCCAAATATTTAATTAGATTTTCTCCATCTGCAACAGTTATATAGTTAAGTGCTGTGTAACTTTTTTGTTCTTTGGAGATTCAGTTATACTGAACTATTATGAAAAATATCCCTTTCACATACAATAGCAAAATCATTCTCAGTTTGTTTCAGATTGTTAACAATGTTTAAAAATAGAGGCCGCGCAAGCCATTGAATTTCGTTCATTAACAGTTTCCCCAAAAAAAAATTTTTTTATGAAATTAACTATATGAAGAAACAGTAAAGTTTAACTTTTATTTTAAATTCACTTTAGGTGTTTGATTTTTTTTCTTTATTTACAAGTATAATTTGTCGTAAAATTTTTCAAATAAATATTTTCCGACTCTAAGTTTAAAAATATTTACCAATTACCTCTTACTTGGAGAAACGTTTCATTCAAAGTGCGAAACTAAAAATCCTTGAAGGTCATATCAAAAACCACTTGACCTCCGTATAAAGTAGTAGAAAGACAGTATTAGGGTAGAAAAATAACATTGAATTTGGATGCTAATGGCTCCGGTGCTGCGGTGCTGCGGTGCTCTTTATAGGATAACATTTTTGTTGGATGAAATCGACTTTTCAGGTCAAAGCAGCGCCGCGTGCAGGGATCAGCCAGTGCGCGATCAGTCGTACAACCTACCACCTGCTAGGCGTAGTGATTTATGGTTACTAGCATAGCAACACTTTTTGGTGCATGTTGTCAGGGTGATTAGCACCTTGAAACGGTTGTGTTATTGTATATATTACGGTTAAAAGGCTAAAGATTTGGAAAATGGTTAGGTATAGTACCCTCCTGAAATGGTTATTAGTGGGGCATAGTGGCATGCTTAAGTTAGGCATAACACTCTGTAAAATGGTTAGGTATACATAATCCTTGGAAATTGTTAGGCGTAGGTGAAGCATTTTGAAATTGTTAGGCGTAGGTAAAGCATTTGGGAAGTTATTAGGCGTACAATACAACATGAGAATTGTTAAGTATAGGTTTAGCATTTTGGAAGTTGTTAGGCGTAGGTAAAGCATTTTGAGAATTGTTAGGCGTAGTTATAGCATTTTGAAAGTTGTTAGGCGTAGCTATAGTAGTAAGCATAGGAGTTAGGCATAAAGTGTTATAGGAGTAGTTACGAAATAGTAAGTACTGGAGTTAGCATATGTTAGAGGTTAGCGAAAGAACACAAAAAGGTTAGGCATAGTAGGAGTTAGCCATAGTAGTAAACATAGCGTTAGGCATAGTGGTAGGAGTAGCCATAGTAGTAAACAGCGTTAGCATAGTGGTAGAGCAGTGCGCTTGTATAAAGTAAACATAAGTGTTAGGTCTAGTGGCAGGAGTAGTTAGGTAGTGGTAAACATAGGTGTTAGGTTTAGTGGTAGGGAGTATGAATGAAAGGGATAGAAATTATGTTTTTCAGTGGGTAGAGTAGTTATAGTGGCAAACATAGTGTTAGGTTTAGTGGTAGGAGTAGTTATAGTGGTAAACATAATGTTAGGTCTAGTGGTAGGAGTAGTTATAGTGGTAAACATAGTGCTAGGTCTAGTGGTAGGAGTAGGTAGGATGTTAGGCATAGGTTTGCAAATTGCAAAAGTAGGGCAGAAATGTTAGGCTTAGGTTAGTATATTGGTAGTGGAGTAGGTAGAATGTTGTGAGTATGGGGGTCAGGCATATTGAATAGGAGTAGGTAGAGTGTTAGGCATAGGGATAGGAGTAGGTAGGATGTTAGTGATAGGGTTAGGCATATTGGTAAATTTTCCAAGTTTAATAAATGAAATTTTATGCCTCTTTAAATTTTCGCTATATAAATTATTAGGAATATATTCTTTCACTATTACACTAGACTCGGAGGATGAGTCGTTAAAATTTTTAATACACTTATTAAAGGAGGAGGGAGGTGGAGGAGAGAATATAAGTTGAGAAACACTAGGGAAATCACTTATTTGTTGGGGGAGTCAGAATTGGACTTGCTCCTTTCGAAAAATGATTCCGTGGTTTCAGAATTGTCGTAGGAGTTCTCAAATTTTCTCAGGGGGGAAGGTATGAGAGCGTCGGATGCTTGTCGGTTTCCTCCATAGTTGTGGTAGTTTGGGGCTTGACCTTGTCGGTGAGCCTGGTGATGAAATTGCTGGTGAGCTCTCGGGCGATCACCATTGCAATAACTGTTTAGTAGTTGGGGAATTCTCCACTCTTGTGAGGAATCTTCATGATTGAGAAATGGGTGAAGAGTGTCTTTGCTCCTTTCGTTTATTTTAAGAATTGGAGTTCCATTGAAACTGTAAGTCGTCAGTTGCACCCTCTGATTGTATGCGAAATCTTCCATAAGAATGGGAAGAGTAAGTTGACTCTTTTTCCCATAGTAACATGAGGTGCGAGCCGTACGGTTTGGCTCGAAGGAAGGTGACGTCTGAGAACGAAAGTCAGTTTGTTGGAAATGGCTTAATTGCATTTCATGATTGGGTGACGTTTTCTTCGTCATTTAAAATGTTTCCGGACGGAGAAGTTAAGAATGGCATCACTTACTATCTTGTGATGGTCTTTTTAATGGTGAACGGGGCAATCGTTTTTAAAAGTTGGATTGCCGTAGGTTTGTGGCTGTAGGTTTGCAGATGCCTACAGTATTATGTTTGTATAGTGAAAGTTTAAGTGTAAGTTAATAATAAAAAAATATAAGTGTTTGATACCTCTTTATGCGATCTTCCCTTATCGCGAATGTGTCGAATCAACAGATGGCGTGGTGGTAACTCTTCAGGAATGGCAAGGGACGCGCCAGTTTTCAACCCTCTTTTTCGTCAAGGTTTTAAAAATAGGCTCTTGTATTTGCAACGTTTAATATAGCATCGATCAGAATCGGGAATCAATCCCGTAGTACCACGCCTGAGTGAAAAAAAATTAAATAAACTACATTAGTTGGAGATCCTAAGGCGTGAAATATAAACAATGAAATAACAGAGAAAATTATGCTAAAAACATTTCTCCAAACCAAGTGTAAAAAGTTAAAAAAAATCATTAATATAAAACAAAATTATACATAATTAATAAAATTTCAGAATTAAAATGCCAAAAAAAAAAAAAAAATAAAAAAAATAAAAAAAATAAAAAAAAAAAAAAAAAAACCAAAAGAAATGTAATACAATATTTCAAAAAAAAAACCTTCCTTCGGCGTATCAGTATGTTCAATATGATTAAACAAGAAAAAAAAATTGGAAAGCGTGGGTGCTAGAATAGTGGCAAACGTCTTTAAAAGAAGCCTGTAACATGCAGTGTTATTAAATTCCCAAAAAATAAAAAGTTTTCATTCGACGTGCTATGTTCAAAAAAAATGATAAAAAATGAAAAGTGTGGATGTTTGAATGGTGGCAACCTTCTTTAAAAGAAGCCTGTAACATGCGGTGTTATTAAGTTCCCAAAAAATAAAAAGTTTTCATTCGACGTGCTATGTTCGAAAAAAAAAAATGAAAAAAAATTAAGAAATAAAGTTTAAAAACGTGGATGCTAAAAAATGAAAAGGGTATTGCCTAGAATTGCGATAAAAATTTGCTCAAAACTACCGTACAGCTTCTCTACCAATTTTAGTATGCATTGTGAGATCCATGCAATGGCAATTCCGGTTTATCATGCAGTGGACGCATTATTACTTTTAAATTTTATAAAAAAATTAAAACGTATATGACCTCTTGTTAAATTACTAAATATTTACATATATTATATTACTCGAATGCTTAAAATGAAAAAAATTATATTGCAAGAGGGAACTAGGTCTATCTTGAAAGGAAGGAATTTAGCTTTTAAAACAAATAAGTATTTTCACTCTGAACTAAGTATTGCCAAACGTACGATGCTTAAAATAAAATTGTAATATGAAAAACTGGGGTTTTTAGGAGATATTATATTAGTATTCTTTATTTCAGTTTCTATCGTTTTTTTATTATTTTTATTATTATTATTATTATTATTATTATTATTATTATTATTATTATTATTATTATTATTATTATTATTATTATTATTATTATTATTATTATTATTATTATTATTATTATTATTATTATTATTTTCTTTATGTTGGAAAAAAAATCTTTTGATTTACATCTCATTATTATTATTATTATTATTATTATTATTAATTAATTATTATTATTAAATTATTATTATTATTATTATTATTATTTTATTATTATTATTATTTATTGTTATATTATTATTATTATATTTTATTATTATTATTTTTATTCTGATTCTCTCATAGATGCAAATACAAATCCGGTATGTATTTAGGCACTCAAGCTCATGCTTATTCACATGCTCGTGCATATTAAATAAATTATGAGAAATAAAAAAAATGGTTAATACGCTTTAAAAGGGAAGTACCAGAACTAATATAATAAAAAAATACAGTAAAATTTAAACACTTTGTATCACTTAAATTACCTTACTTCACAGAAAAAAAATCCATACCAGGCCAAATAAGATAATTTTGCTATCAACCAATCTCACCAAGGGAGTACAGAGGAACTGAGGAAGAGATTT